>JAOQMS010000009.1:25403007-25456694 GCA_027563885.1 Erythroxylum longipes | reverse complement strand
CGAATCCTAATTACCTTACTCTAGACAAATTCCTATATGATATACATGTAAACATATTACATAAATATCAAGACTTTATTCTTATAAAATAACATATTGCATTAAAAGTGCTACAACCTAGGAACAGTCTATAGGTAATGAACCCTACGGGCAAAATGAGTTCACGAGTTCGCATGACACAGTTTGCAAAGCTCGATGTACAATAGCTCTTACTATTTCCATAGGAAGACCTATAGGATACAAAGTCCTAATCAACTTTCTTCTATTCATCTCTTTAATAAATGTCATTACTAATAAATTATAAGTCTTCTTGTTAAGCATATTATTCTAGAGCGTTCGTAAAGTTTGCCTTGAGTTTGAGGTAACGTTGTAAGCAAAGTCATGTACTTTACTTCAACATCCGCATAAGCTAGACAAACTCCAAAGTATAACTCTTGCATCATGATATTAAATGAAATAACATGTTGTGTTAGATCATCTCCAAACATTAAAAGCATGTTAACTAACTGTACATACATGTTGCCAATACATCTCTTCTGTGCTTCACATCGAATAAGTTTAGGCATCCGCTTAATAATAGGCATTTTCCTGAAAAATAAATTTTCAGGAATTAGAAGATTGTACAAAATAAACAAATTATTTTGTCTAACACATAATAAACTCATGCTCATAGAATGGAAACTATTTAATTCTATTAGTAATTTATTGAACTAATCAAATTATGCTATTAATATCTAATCAATTAGAAAACTTAATTCTAATCTAATCATATTCAAATATGAATAAGTCAAATTGAATTAGAAACTTCTTTCTAATTTAAATTATAATTGAACTAATCTATTTATCTTGGTTTAATTAGAAACTAATTTCTAATGAAACTCTTATCTAATTTCAACTAAATAAATTAGTATTAATTTAATTACAAAACATATGTTGAATTTTAATTCAACGTCTGAGTTTATTTTAACTAAACAAATTAGTTTAATTTTATTATAAAAAATAATTTGTTTGAATTAAAAACTAATTTAACTAAATTAATTAGTTTTTGTAAATTAGAAAACTTATTTCTAATTCTAATTTAACTAAACAAATTACGTTACCTTAAACAAATGTAAGAGTTAATGGCTTAATCTTTTTAACTCAGGAAATGTGGGCCCACAAACATCTCTAATCGCACAAATGTAAGCCCCCAAAAAAACAAAAAACCAAGGATTATCTGGTTTATCGTACTGATCAAGAGACCTAGAAAAACCAGTGGCATCAAGAACGGTAGCCGCCTTGGTTGTGAGTCTTGTGACATCGTCCTTGCAAATTAACAGAGATTTATCCTCCTCATGGATAACTTTGATCACTTTTAGTTTGGTAGATGAACGCTATGAATTAACTTATAACCGTACCTCTAATTCAATTTAAATCCCGTCAAAATTCCTTTTAAATTCCGCGAAATATTTTAGACATATATTCTCCATATATATAACATAGTAGTTCCAAATTTGTTCTCTCCAGTCTCAGAAGGAGAGGTTCCAATATGGTTTCGGCGTTGGTTCTAGTCTTCTAGAACTAGAAGAGAGAAGAATAAGAAAATCCTGTAGATGATGGTAGGGTTTCGAGGGCAGATCTGGTCTTACTGTATGAGCGACGACGACGAGAACAGATGTTGAATCAAACTTTTCATCGGTGACTAAGACTGTGTTACTTCTAAGGATTCCGTGAAACTCTCACCTTCCAATGATGTGAACCTAGTTCCGCTGAATTTCAGAAGTAATCACATTCTACATCTACGCCGTAGTTGTTAATTCTTTTGATGATGTTGAGGTACTCTAGCTCTCTCTTGATTCAGACTTAATCGTTTCTCATTCTCTTCTTACTTACAAGGTGTTTCGGATTTTGACTTAATTTTGTGAATGGAACTGAAACTTTAATCGCGTCCAGAAGTGTCCTTTGATTCTAGAATCTTTTAACATGGTCTCTTCGCTCTTTCGGTCATTCATTTGCTTACTGTCGACAGCTTCCGAAGGAACTCAATCTATGTCTAGTTCTTGATTAATTAAGTGTTCATGAAGTGCTTCTTGATTGGACTGTACCGATTTTCGCGTATCCAATACCTTTTCTATTTTCTGGTTATTGGTTATAGTTCATATTTGCCGCTGTACAGAATCTTTCTTCCTAGTTCTCATGAAGCGGAGGAAGAAACATAAAAGCTTAGAGAAGTTTCATGTTGAATAACTAATCTGTTAGCATAATTTCTCTGGTTCATTTTAAGCAGAATCACTAATCTCATATGAGAGCGATTGTCTCTTTCACCCAATATAACTATAAGGTACTTATATGGTGCTCGAGATTTGCTTTTTTCCAAAAGAAAATTTGTATGTCATTTTCATTTTGAATTACACGTTGGCTACAAATGCTTATCAGAGACTTCACCGGGGTGGAAGGATTAGGACGCTTTTGTCTAACTTAATATATGAACTATAAGTCATGTTCTATGACTGTATGACATAGATAGAACTATTCACGGTTGTAATATTTCAATAAAATCTGGTGTTTGGAATTTTGGATGTTTAAGGTTAAATGTCTAAAATGACTTCATTTTGACTATTAAATATGAGTTTAGAAACCGTCCACTCTAATAAAAAATACTGTTTAATGATCACAAGAACGTTATTTTAAGTATTAAATATACTTAATTGGGCAGGATCACCACTCCGTTTTCTACACCTTTTGTCCTATTAGTAGCAGGCACTGCTACACGCTCATTGGCTTGTGCTGCTTGTTACCCTCTAGAACTTGGTAGACCTGCGTCTAGGTAACTGCTTTCATGATTATGTTACACGCCCGTTGGCTTGTGCTGCTTGTTACCCTCTAGAACTTGGTAGATCCGTGACTAGGTAACTGCTTTCATGATTATGTTATTTTGGTGTCATTATTATTAAAAAAAATATTGGATTCCTTTCCCAAAGTGGGTACCTTTAATTCATTCAAGGATGAGAAATTCATCGAAAAAGAAGAAGACAACAAATGCAGAAATTTGGGAATAAATATTGAATACAGTTACCCGTCAGGATGACCTGTCATTGACATGGTGTCTTATTAGCCATATCTTCCATGTGGGTTGAAGGATTGCATGCTAAGGGAAGGCATAAATAATCTAATATTTCCCTGTGACAGCATATCTTTACAGAAACGCAAAGTCGCAGTGGGAGTCTCGGAGTTTTTAAGTTTTAACACTAATTGAGCTCGCCAACCCTGTCGGGAAGACTAGCAACTTCAGATGTTTAAGTTTTGAGACTTGTTCCCGATCAACATCATAATGTTTTAATAACCTCTCTTTCTATGGAATTATGTTGTTACTTACGCTTTTCCAATTTCACTTAGAGATGCTAATTTGGTCGGTATAAGTCCGAAATCAGATAACATTAAGATGGACGAGCTTGCAGTGTGATTGATCTTTATGGGAAATATCAAACGGCTCGCTTTACTTCGGCTTTGGCGAGTAAACGAGTGCCTCGCATCGTTGAGGTAATGGTTTCGATATAATTGCCTTTTGGTTTGGCCGATGATCTCCTACACTTCACCGTCTGTTTCTCGATTCTACATTATATTCGAGTTACTAGTGTTATACACGCATGCAACATTCCTACATGATTATGTACATTTGATTACATTGTTAGAATTAAAAGATAAGAGAAGTCAATAAAATTACTGAGGCTATATAAAGATATGAACGGTAACGTTTTAGTGACATTCATTATTGTTATGCATTATGATATTTATTCAGGCAAATATTTAACTTTAAATTGATTTTAAGAACAAATTTTATTGAGTTCACATCTTAGGTTTAGGTTCAACAAAGATGAATTAAACTGAAATCGAAATTACTTCGGAATTTGTTATGCGTTTTACATTTGTTCAGATGAAAATTGTGGTCTATAGGTGATTAAACATATTTGTATGTTTTGTTTCCTATACTCTGTTGTTATTTTGTGCCAGCTACGACAGTGCACGAAATGCGGCTGAGATTATTGAATTAAATCAGATGGTAATGGCTTCTTATTTCAACTTTTTTAACAATAATTTGACACTTGAAACCTTACCTTTATTAGCAACCCAAAACCATTTTTATAAATGGATAGCATATAAATAGAATTTTGTCTATATACAGATGTTTTTAGTCTTAGCCTCGTATTCTACTCGATCATATGTTGCTTTTCATTTTTTTAAGTCAAACTCAATTGATTTACAAAATTTTGGGTACAAATTCATCCTATAAGAATACCATTTTAAGGAAAATTAGAAAAATTGTAACTAAAGCATACATTAAATTAAACTATTAGTTGACATTTTAAATTGTCTACTGACTTTATTGAAAATTAAATCAAATGCTTACCTTTTATGCCATCTCTAATTTTAACATGTTTGATGTAATTTTAATATTTATATTATGATTAATTAAGATAATATTTAACTTGTAAATTTTAAAATAATAATATAATATTAGGAAATTTTATATAATTAGCTTTTTTTACAAAAGATTAAATGAATTTAATCATGTTTGAGAAATTTAAATGTATGCATTTAAAAACATTATAAAAAAGAATGACCAAAATTCTTAAGTTCTTGCACAGTTCATGACTTCATTCAAAAGTCTATTAGTCAATAATCAATCAATTATTTATAAAATAAATAAAATTTTGAAAGCCTTAGTAACAATATTCTCAATCAAGTATATTTCAATCCTAATTCGAATCTACAGACTCATTTCTTTGGTATAAATGTCTATAAAGATCATTTTCAATTTTGTAGTTCTTTAATTTCCAAAAAAATTTGGAATACTTATTCACATACTTATTGTGAACTTGAATTTTGAGACAAATCTTCAATATTGTTTACATAAAAACTTAAATATCCTGTTACAAAAAGAACAAATTACCTTTCAAAGAAGAAAATTTTATTTAATTAACAAGTAAAATATTTCAATGCTTTAAACAAAATTATTCTCTTTAACATTAATTTGCTATCCGATTAGTTGTTTTGTTACGAAGGACTGAGATTGCACTGGGCAGATCTTTGTGGAATCAGGTTAATCGCATTCGAGGAGAAATAGAATCGAAACTGGGTCGTCACTATATTATGATGACTCACCTGAATTCAGTATATCCATACAACGCATTGCTCGTTACCAAGATAAAAAGTTGTCGTACGAAGCATCCATTAAGTGCAGCCGAAACGTCAGAACCAGCGCATCCCTTCATCAACTTACATCTTGAAACGTGCAACTGAAGTGGCACTGCAGATCTGCTCTTTTTTTTTTTTTTTCTTATTTCAAAAGTTAATATAACCTAAAATTAAATATAAGAAATAACAAATGAACAATTATTAATTATAAGAAAAAAAGTTTTATCTCCACCGAAACCCCTATTCAATAATTTTATATCATATGCATTATGGTTTTTTTAATTTTATTCTTATAAGAAAAATTATATACAATTATTTAAAAATTAATAATTTATTAAATCATTAAAATAATTTAAATTATTTATTTATTAAATACAAAATTTCTTATCAATTAATAAATATAAAATATTTTAATTAGTTATTTTTACTGAGTCAATCACATAACAATAATATATAAGTAAAAATTATCTACTTGTTTAGTATCGTATTAAACAAAGTTAATAGTTATGCTAATATTTGGTATTAAATATTAAAAATAATAAGAAATTTTTTGACTCATATTTAGTTATTATGTAATTTATTTTGTAAACTAATTAATTAATTTATTTATATTTTATAAATAAATAATCAAAAATAAAAGATTTATAAAATTAATAAATTTTAAATAATTATTAACAATTTTTATGATAAGAATAAAAGTATCTATAATTAAAGAAGTTAATATAAATTTTGTAACATGTAATTTTGATGATAATATTTTGATAAGAATTAATATCTTGATAATATTTTAATAATTATTAACAATTTTTATGATAAAAATAAAAGAATCTATGATTAAAGAAATTAATATAAAATTTCGTAACATGTAATTTTGATGATAATATTTTAATAAGAATTAATATCTTGATAATATTTTAATAATATGTCTTCACGCTTATTCCTTAAGAATAAAAGTTTAGGATTCTTTAGAATTCATTTCATTTTTGTCATTCTCTATTTGATCTATTATCAGTACCTAAACAGTCAAAAGTTAATAAATAAATGCTGCATTTTTATTTTTGCATCTTCGTTAGTGGTTATTAGTAACCAATAATAAAGAAGTGTAAATGAAAATGTAACTTTTATTCCCGACTTTTTGATTGTTTGGTTATTAGTGATAGATAAAATACAAAATGGCAATGTTAGAATGAAAATATTATCAAGATATTAATTCTTATTATAATATTATTATTAAAATTACATATTATAATAAAAATTTTCACATTTTTTTTAAATATTTAATACCAAATATTAGCGTTATTATTAACATTATTTAATATCATAACAAACACATATAATAAATAATTTCATACCTATCCCAATTTCTACTTCCATTTTCATTTTCATTCTCATTTTTTATTATGATTCTTTCACTGGTCACTAAACTAGATATACGTTTGATCTTATTTGGTTACCAGCAATGAAAGAGTTGGAATAAAAAATAGAAATTACTAATTATGTGTGCTTAATATGTAAACACTAGAAATGAGATTATAGAAATTAATAAGTATACTTATGTTTTATTATTATGGGATTGATTTTATAAATAATTAATTAAAATATTTTATGTTATTAATAATTAATAAAATTTTTGTATTTAATAATTAAATATTTTAAATTATTTCTAATGATTTAATAGATTATTAATTTTTAAATAATTGTGCATGATTTATCTTAAATGAATTAAAAAACTATAATAAACATATTTTATGATATAAAATCACTAAACAGAAAGTTTCAGTTGAGATAAAAAAGAAATTATGTTAAATGAATATGAAAAAAATATTCAATTTTTGTGTGGACGACTCTTCATTTGTTATTCCTGATGTATTATACCCACACTTACTTAAAATAAAAATTTAGAATTATTTAAAATCTATTTCAAATTTGTCAATTCTTATTTTATTCCTTGTTAATAACAAAACAAGCAAAAATTAAATAACATAAGTTGCATACTTATTTTCACGTTGGTTGCCAAACGTACCCTAACCGACAAGACGAATTGGGAATGGTAGAGGAGGACCGAAAAGGAAGCAGAAAAAAGAAATACAAATATAGCAGGACAATAACATCGCCTAGTGGACGCACCACCAAGAAGAAGAAGAAGAATTACTTGCAGATATATTAAATAAATGGCACTAACCACATTATTCGCAAACTTGCTCAAAATTTTCCAGTAAATAAAAGATCAGTTGCAAAATCTTCAATATACTAATCTGAATTGCATAACCAGGAGCTAGTCTAAGGTTAAGGATGCCGTAACAGGAGGCACTTAGCCAAAAATTCCATATGGAGAAAGCAAGTAAGCAACACAAATAGAGACTCTTACTCTACATAGGAACGGCAGTGCCGAAGTAACAAGCGATCATGTTATCAGAAATCAACATGGAGAAGGATTTTAAGGTCAAAGAATAATGGAATCGCTTTAGTTGAGTTCCAACTTCCAAGAACAGCGGATAATCCTTTTATTTTTTAATACAATAGAGAATTAGAAAGAAAAATAGCAAGATCTTGTAATCGCGCCTTAATAGAAATTGATAAGGCCTTTCTCTAACATATTTCAAACCAGAAATAAAAAGAAATGAAAGAGGTAAGAAAAGAGCGAACCTCAGATGAAATTCCATCGACAAAGTGAGTGATCTGAGCAGCGGAATTTTGGAAATTCCTCGTTTACTGATGATGGTACCAAGGGCAGATCAGGTTAGAAATTCAACCTCAATCTGGTTTCCGCATTTTGGAACTTATCTTCCAGTTTCTATCTCGGGAAAGTAAGAAACTCGACCATGAGCTCTCATTTCATGAATCTCTCTTTTTCTCTAGAATGCTTAGGTTAGACTAGAGATTTGGATCTAGAAAATTCGCATGAGCAATCTGGCGCTAACCGTTTTCGACACTCGCTCCGCTGGATACACTTGAAAGGGAACAAAAGATCGTACCAAACAATAAACATAATTTTGTATACGCTTCGATTAATTGGATATATCCGTAGGTTTAACCCATGTTTATAATATACAGAAGGCTTTATTGCTAGCCAATCTTAAATACACTTACCTCGTTGAGAATTGTACATGCGTTTTTTCAAATTTTAAAATAGCAGTAGTTAATCCTTTCTATCTCTATCGTTCTGTTTCACAGAAAATAACAATGGACCCGTTACTTCTTCTTGAATCTGGCATATTGTAATCATATGGTTAATTTAATTATATTGATTAATCAATAATTTCGTATGATTTATTCTTTCAAACTACAGTTGCCCGACATTCCCACACGAGAGGATGAAACTATAATCAATTATGCCAAAGCTTCCTCTTCTGTTTAGCGTTTCCACTCTCCAGTTATGGGTACACCATGCTCTCTGACCAAGTAATCAAGCCTTCACACAGTGATACGTAAGCACTCAATGATAATCCGTCTCCTTGTCAAGCAATTCACCAGTGCAACAGAGATCCAACATCATAAACAATCCATCTCTGTGTTTCCCGATTATATTCAGTTCTCTGCTGCATATGAAACGTCCAGCAACAGTTTTTTTATTTGATTAATGACTCTTTCGGTGTTAGATTTTTTCAAAGCATAAATGCCAATTTTTTAGTTAAAATTTAAACTTTTAAAATATAATTTATCAATTCAAAATACTTTTTTTCTTAAATTAAGATAATGTGTAAATTAAAAAGTAAAATAAGCATCAAAGATTCATCTTTATTTTGTTTACTGTCATTTTTTAAATATAATATGTCTAAAATTTGAACTAAACAATTACATTCTAAAGGAATTAAATTTTATTTTTAAAATTGAACATTTATATAAAAAAAATTTAAAAATTTTGTTTTGAATGAGACACCTGAATACAATAATTCCCAATAAAAGCTAGATCAACTATTACTTGCTCTCACTTTTATCTCCCGCAACAGTAAACTAAGTGTCCGTTTGGATAAGCTTATATGAGTAGAGCTTTTATCAGTAGAGCTTTTCTGATAAAAACTTTTTTAAGAAGCCAGTTGACTGTTTGGTTATCAATTAAAAAAATAACTTTTTTGAAAGAGCTTCATACAGTAGATTGTTTGGCAACATAAAAATAAAAAGTGCTTTTATTAATTTTAACTATATTTTATTTTGCAATAACAATTATTTATGCATATAAATGATATTTAAAGTATATTAAACAATATGCAAAGCACCATATATTATATTTACATTTGATAACCTAGGAAATTATTTAAAGAGATATCTTATTTACTTGTAGAAAATAAAACTAATATGAAAAATAAATATTAAAACATAAAAGAAAGCTAAATAATATTATAATCCCAAAATAAATATTCAAGTTGAGTAAATAGCATGCATTTTATTGTAATACAAGAAGATTTGCAATATGTTCCCTGGCATCATTCATCTAGTTATTTTCTGGCTCGTCTAAATGATTTTCTTCAACGTCTTCACTTTTATTGATTTTTTCATTTATAGGAAGTAATTCATCATTTTCATCATAGGGAAAAACTCTTCTTAATCTTATAAAATTATGAATGGCCATTGAAGCAATTACAATTATAAATGACCATTGAAGCAATTACAATAAACCATTTCATTCTCATTTAATATTCTCCTTCTCCGACTAGACTTCAATTTTTAGTTTAATTATAATCCGATTATTAAAATATTGCTATACACACACACATATATATATATATAATCATACAAGTATTTTTTTTTTCAATACAAAGGAGTAACAAAAATAGGAAAATCCTAACGCAGGGATCTGCGGTAAAACACGCCAGACTTGTCTTTCTGAACCAGTTCCATGGTCTCGGGAGGAGGTGTCCGGAGGATGTGGACTGGACTCCCGGTCGTGATTGGGACGCCAAATGGGCCAGGTTATCCGCACTCTGGTTCCCCTCGCGATAGGCATGTTGAAGTTGGATCTCCCAAGGCCGTCGCAATAACGCCCTGATATCCTGCACCAAAGAAAACTCCTCAATTAGCTGAAAGGGGGAGGAAGAAAGAATGTTAATAACCTGGAGGGAGTCCACTTCTAGGATCACCCTGCGAAATCCGAGAGTCCAAGCCAAAGTGAGTCCCGTGTGGACTCCCCATAGTTCAGCTGTGGTGGGAGGGCAGCTTCCAATGTTGTGTAGAAACCCGCCACACTATAAGCCATTGGAGTCCCGGATGAGGCCGCCCGCCGTGGCACTGTGAGTGCCCGAATGCACCGCTCCATCAGTATTGACCTTCACCTAGCCCTCCTCCGGCGGAGTCCATTGGATCGTTCGTCCCAGTGGGAGCCCTGGGGAGATACGCGCCCGTACTGTGATATCATGCCCCCCTAGCAATCCAACCCACATAGTCCAAAACGATTTTGGGACCCATTCTTGGCCAACTAGAGCCATCCCCAAAAATACCTTGATTCCGCCATTTCCAGATGAACCAACACGCCACCCCAAAGATGGTTGCAAAGGTTTAGCCAGGTTGGAGCTCCACCAGGTCTTTTCCTCCTGTTGAAAAAATTCCGAACCTAGTACGGCGGGGGGAAATTGAAACTAAAAGGATTTGACCCGAGGACAATCCCTTAACGCCCGTAAAATCGTCTCTGTGTGGCCACAGTAGCTACAGCTGACATCGCTGGTGAAATGTCTCGTGACTCGCTGCTAATTAGTCAGTAAGCTCCGTGTGGCTATTAGCCAGAGGAATGTCCGTATCCGCTGAGGACCCGGCCACTGCCATATTAGCTTCCAGTTGGTTTGTTGTCTTGGGTGATAGCGGTTTTCGATCATCTCGTAGGCCGAAGCAACGGTAAAGTCTCCATGGGGAGTTAGCCCCCATACTAGTCGGTCCTCGGCCATTCCAGCTGTTGGGGGCGTAGAGGCCGCCAGAGCCAAACAAACGTGCGCGGGTAGGTATTGGTGGAATATTGACCATTTCCAGGTCCCGCTGTCAGCCACTGTAGCAGATAGTAAAATGGGCGGGGGTGGAAGGATCGTGACCGAAACAAGAGGGCCCCAGTTCTCTAGCCAGGGGTCGAGCCAAAATTTGATCCGGCTTCCATTTCCAAGTTGCCATTTCAGCCCTTGCTGGACTAATTTCCAGACTGCAGAGATGCCTTTCCAGGTAGCTGAAGCTCGGTTAGTGGCCAAAGTGTGCGGGATATGGAGGCCATCAAAACGGTACTTATGCCGCAAAACCTGAACCCATAAAGCAGTGGGTTAGGTAAGTAGCCCCCAGCCCAATTTAACAAGGCATCATTGATGGATCGGATACGTTTAATCCCTAGCCCCCCTGCATTTTTTGGCCGGCAGACCGTTTCCCAATTATTTAGGTGAGGTTTGTGGTGTCCGTCCTTGGATCCCCATATGAAATCCCGCATTAATTTTTCCAGATCATCGCAGAGTTTTCTTGGAAGTCTCGAAGTCTGCATGGTAAACATAGGAAGCGCCGAGAGCACCGATTGGGTGAGCGTGACCCGGCCGGCTAAAGATAGGAACTTCGCACTCCATCCAGTGAGCTTTTGTTTCGCTCTATCCAGGATGTGTTGGTAAGTTCGCCTCGTTGTGCGCTCATGGAGTATGGGAACGCCAAGATATTTGTCGAGGTTCATTGTACTTTGAATTTGTAGAGCTTCACTATGCCGACTCACCTGTGTTCGAGACACATTTCTGGAGAAGAAAATCCTAGTTTTCTCCCTGCTTACTTTTTGCCCCGATGCTTGACAAAACATGTCCAACACCCGGTTAACGATCTGGATCTGCTGGTCTGTGGCTTCGCCAAAAAGTATGAGGTCATCGGCAAAGAATAGGTGGGTGAGAGGTGGGCCAGTTTTACTCAGCCGGATGGGTTTCCAGTTTCCACTGCCCACTTCTTCTGTGATGAGGTGCCCCAATCTTTCCAAACAGAGGACAAAAATGTAGGGTGAAAGGGGGTCCCCTTGTCGAATTCCCCTAGTAGGAATGAACGGGGCAGACAGATGGCCCTCCCAAGCAACGTGCATTGTAACGGTGGTTATGCACTTCAGAATGAGACTGGTTAAGCCAGTCGGCATCCCGATCGCCTGAAGAGTGTCGGCTATGAAATCCCAGTTCAGGCGATCATATGCTTTTTCCAGATCGACTTTGAGTGCGAAATAACCAATTTTTCCGGTTTTTCGTCGTAGAGAATGAATGACCTCTTGAACAATGACTATGTTATCCGTGATGTGTCGGCCCGAGATGAAGCTACATTGGGTTTTCTGGACTAAGAAGTCGAGATGAGGTTTCACTTTGTTGACCAGGATTTTCGAGATGATTTTGTACATGACTGTGCAAAGGCTGATAGGACGGAAATGAGACACGTACTTAGGGGAGTTAACTTTCGGGATGAGGACGAGGATTGTGCGGTTTAGCTCCTGTTCCCATCGCTCATGGCGAAAAACTTTGTGGATGAATTCAATGACCCCGGGGCCCACGTGGTCCTAATGCGATTGGTAAAATAAAGTTGGAAAGCCATCTATCCCTGGCGCTTTGTTGGGATGCATGCTAAAGATCGCCTGTTGAATCTCGGTATCATGTATGGGGGGTGGCGAGGTCGTGCAGGCGTTCCGGGGTTAGGGGCGGAAAGGTTGCCGGGATTGGGATTCGCTGTGGAGGACTCGCAATACCGGCGTACAGGTCGTCAAAGTATTTTCGAACCATGTTCCGCACTAGTCCTGGATCGGACACCTCCATTCCGCTGGGGTCCAACAGACGACCGATCCGCAGCTTCCGTCGTTTGGTCATTGTAACAGTATGGTAGTACTTGGTATTACGGTCGCCTTGTGCCAACCATTCGCAACGGGCTTGCTGAAACCAGTAAAGTTCTTCCTCACAAATCACTTGTAACAAATCGGCACTGAGTTTATCCTCTAGCGCCAACAGTGAGTCGGATTCATTGTGATGCAAAGCCCTTCGGATGCCGTCCAACCGAGCTAAAAGCTGGTGTTTTCGACCG
Organism: Erythroxylum longipes; assembly: GCA_027563885.1. Taxonomy (NCBI): domain Eukaryota; kingdom Viridiplantae; phylum Streptophyta; class Magnoliopsida; order Malpighiales; family Erythroxylaceae; genus Erythroxylum; species Erythroxylum longipes. Next base: position 25,443,527 of record JAOQMS010000009.1, on the reverse strand, counting down.
AAGATGTGGCCGAAGACTTCTTTATTCCAGCGCGTGAGGTGGCTAGAGAGATCTGATAACGACTGGCTGAAAGTCTCTCCCACTCCTTTCCAGTTCTCAGCTACCACCTGCGCAAAATCGTCATGGGCTAGCCAGGCAGCTTGAAAGGTAAATCGGTGCTGGCCATGGGTCCGCGGTCGGGATGTGGCTAGGTTGACGAGCAGAGGGCGATGATCGGAGCCAATGAACGGAAGATGTTGATTGATCGCTTGAGGGTATTGCGCTAGCCACGTTGAGGAAACCAAAATTCGGTCCAGCCGAGCTCGGATCTGGCCTCGACGCCAAGTGAATTTTGAGCCGACATATCCCAGATCATGGAGGCTGCTGGCGTGGAACCAATCTTGAAAAGGTTTGTTAATGATCGGGGTTGCAGATGAACCGCCTCTCTTGTCCGAAGCTTCCAGCTTCGCATTAAAATCCCCCTCGAGCATCCAGGGTTGTTGAATAGTGGTCCCCAGCCACCTCAGTTGTGCCCAGAGGTAGGGTTGTTGCGAGAGATGAGGGCTAGCATATACTACCGTAAAAGCAAAGGAGAGATCGCCGTGGGTAACCGAAGTATGAATGAACTACCGATGGGCGAATAGCACGGAGATGGTGAAGCCGGTCTTCCAGAGAAGCCAGATCCCGCCCCCAAAGCCTTGCGCTTCCACTCAAATCGAGAAGTCAAACCCTAGAGAATTGACTACCTCATAAGCACGCCGTCCGCTAATCCTGGTTTCTACAAGTACTAAGATCCCCACGTTATAGTTACAGAGGTGCTGTTGCAGGATATTTCTAAACCGTGGGCTCCAAGCCCCCTGGCAATTTCAAATTAGGATTGTCATTCGTAAAAACGAGGTGTATTTACAGTCCCGTATCTCCGCGGGTGTCGGGGTCTTCCGTGGGTGTCACTGGCCTATAAGCCTCCGAGATCGGTTGCATGACCATGTCGGTAGTATTGTCGGGATGTTGGTCCTCTTCCATGAGGGTCGCCCCTGGCGTCCTGTCGGGGGGTTCAGGAGGCGTAATGTGGTTGCCAGTCTCTGGTAATCCGTTTCCTCCCTCTCCACTTTCGAAGTCATCCATGTGGGACGTGGTCTCCCCTTCAACCCGGAACACTTGTGGTGAACGGAACAGTTCCTGATTCGACTGAATAACGACCGCTATGTGTTTCTCCGTTGGGTTGGGTTGGAGATGAGCAGTATAGCTCGAGCTGGCGGTCTAGGTTAGGTTCCTGGTGGGCCGAGGCCCAACCGGAGGGGCGGCCTGAACCACCGCTTTGCTGTTGCCGCCTATCCTTTGAGGCTTTGGCGGCTCACGCGCTCGCTGCCCCATCTGCGTAGATGTCGTACCCACGTTAAAACTAGGGTGGCCTCCGTTATTCTGTTTGCGCTACCCCAAAAGCTGTTGGATATCGTTTGGTTGCTCGGTGGGAGCGGGCGTCGCCTGCGAACAGTCGACTGCTGATAGGACAACATATCTTGATCCTCCTGCGCGTGGTGCTTCCCGAGGAGCTGGCTTAGCAACTGTTTGTTGTCTATTCGGTTGAGTACGGGAGGGTCGCCTTGGGACCTGGACCCAAGGGCCCTGACCGTTGCTTGCGGCTGCGGAGCGGGGTGGGGCGGTTCCACCTTCCCGTGCCAGCACAAATGGGCCGCCGTCCTCCGAAGGAGAAGCGGGGGCTTGGAACGTCTCTTCCGGTGTAGAGATCCGTTGCGGGCAGAGCCCTGCGACATGCCCTACAACTCCGCAGGAGCTACAGATCATTGGCAGTCCCTCGTACTCAACGATGAGTGTTTCCTCGTCCAAAACTACGCTAGAGCGCAAAGGTTTGTCCAAATCTAATTCAACTGCAATTCTGGTGTATTTTCCCCGGTTGGTTTGGCGGGATGCCTCGTCAATTTTGATTGTCTTGCCTACGAGGTTTCCCAGGGCGGATAGAATCTGTGGATGGTACCTCGCAATCGGGAGGTCCGGAATTCTGATCCAGGCCACCGCGCGAGAGGCCTTCCATTGCACAGGGCGGAAGGTCGGCTGCCAGCTTTGGACGGAGAGAACATAACCGAAGATGACCCAAGGCCCGTTGGTAAGTGCGTTAAGGTAGTCGTTTGCGTCGAGGAACTTCACCAGGAAAAAGTCATTATCAAGGTCTATGACCTTCATCGGGCCGGTGGGTTTCCATATTTCTTTCAGCCTCGTGCTCAGCACGCGGTACCTAACCTTGCGTCCCAACAATTTGATCACGACGGCATGCTCCCATTGTTGGTCTAGCCGAGCTTTGAAAGCTGGCAATAACTCAATGGTTGCTCCAGTAGCTCCCACGGTTGAGATGATGTCGCCGGCTTCGGTTTCCATCGGTTCTTCCTCAGGCCAGTCGAGGTCTGCCATGGTCGACGCCCCCCCTGTGTCCCCCTGTATAGCTGCACTGTAGGACCTGTGTGTCGTGGGGGAAGGTTCTTCCTCCCTACTGCGTACTCGCACCTTCTTTGCCGGATGTCCTTCATGCGCTATGGATGCTGGTTCCGTGCGGTCAGATTCTGATCGTTTGGAGTTGTCCATTGACGCAAACAGTGAGAGAGCATAATATTACTCTTTTTAATTGAAATATGGAAAGTGTTGGTTTTAAAATATCATACAAGTATTATATATAAACGTAAGGCATTATTGTTATAATAACTGTACACTTCCAGAACTTGGAAGTACACCATCCTATAATAATACAAAAAGATACAAACCTCTCATGTCCCTTGGTACTTATTCTTTGATTTCTTTATCTGTTTCAGGACCGTCTAATCTTCAACTGCTTTTGTTCATAAATTTGCCAGTGAGGAATAGGGACATTACAGTCTTGGTCGTCGTAAGCATTTCATGGGGTTAAATAGAGTAGGCTTCTTGAGGAAGTACAGGGGCGTGCTTTTAAGGACGCTGATAGCCTTAGGTCTCAACCTTCAACATCTTTAGGAACAAACATGGAAAAGAATCTGACCGAGAACTCCATGAGCATTGATACTTGTTGGTCCACACAAATGAATCAAGCCTTCCTTCCGATAATCTTGCATGCATCCAACATCTCTACCCTCGTAATACTCCATTGAACTTGGGATGTGAACATTAGTAGGAGCAGGAATAACTCTTTTGAAGCTCTGGCTTGTACTGCAAACTGCTTTTACCGAATTCAGATATGCTCTACTAAGTTAAAGTGGGGAGAACAAAAATAAGACTAACACCCCAACATTTAAGATATGATACTCACAACAGAGGAGTGTAGAGTCTGCCATTATTCAACACGTTGTGATTCAATTTTATTGAAGAATACAGCATCAAGACCACGACCAATGCAATCCACGATAACATTCTTGGTGGATTAGACATTCGGGGAACAGACGGGTGAACAACAAATCATCTACTCAAATCACCAGTAAAATCTACTGGGCTAAAATCAAAGATATGATCAGCTACACAGTCCCTTAATAGCTTGCAGTCATCCTTTACATTAACGGTTATAAGAATTAGTCAAACAAACGAGTAATCAGATACTAAGCAGACTGTAGAGAGTGCAAGACATAACACAGGAGAAAACAATTGAAACAACGCATTGAACCAAGCATATGAAGAGTAAATGATATTCATATGACACAACTAGTCACTCCATAAAGTGTAGGATACTTTATCCATAAGCAACGATAACAAAGCATGGTAGCATTACAGGTGTGGAACAAAATAATTAAGGGAAAGTTGTTATCACTTGAAAGACAAACTTACCATATTCAGTTTTACTACGCACCTTCCTTCAATGATCTGCCCTAAAGAGAACATCAAATGCATTTACTCTTTAAGATGGTAGACACTGTCATCAACGAGAAAAAATAAACATCACAATAATCAGACCTGCAGAACCTTGTTCATGCAGGCTTTTGAACCACCAGAAAATGATGCAAAGATTACATGGCAAGGCCTGAGCTTCAGCTCCTACACATTCAATGAAAGAGAAAGCAATTAGAATTGGGAAAACTTCAACCGAAGCAGTAGAACTACAGCTTAACTTGGGAAAGGTATCATATCTTGATGCATTCAAAAGCATTAGCAATGGAAAAATGCATAATGGGAATAGTAAGTACATACTGCATAAAAATATTACGCTAATTATATCACTCATCAATTGGATAATATAAATAAGTATATATATATATATATATATATATAATGGCAACAACTGTGGATAAGTCATTCAAAAGGTGCTCTAAGTAACCTCAAGAAGTTCCATGGCAATCTCCATTGAAATGCTATGTTATATTTTACTTGTCTGGAAATTTAAAAAAGAGACGTAGGGGAAGAGGAAAAAAGACAGAGAAGGGGGAGAATTGCTAGAAATTAAAAGAATGACGTTTAGAGAAAAAGTGACAGAGAAGACAGATAGAAAGGAGAATGAGGAAATATCTTTTCTTGACTCATTTAATTCTTCAACTACATTTTTATATCGTCATTTTTAATTCCTCGGATTCACTAAAGTTGCTTTCTTGAAAAGAAAACATCAAGCAAGTTTCATAATACAAGTCAAGAAGATAACGAGAACCAGAATAAGATTTCAAAAGTGCAGATCCAGGTAAGAGGAGTTCAGAGAAATTCAATACATCTCTCTGACACACTGCCGTCTATTCGCCACCTCGAAAGTATTTCTTTACCTCCATTAATGCTGCCAAGAACACTCTTTGGCAACATCCGTTAGTCAATATTTATATAGCTCATTTATCAGTAAAATCCAGGAGCTCCCAACCCAGCCTCATCCCTTGTCTCCCATTTTTCCATAATTCAGTTTTTCCAACTCACTTATAAATCTTTTGTGAACTCAGCACATGAACTTACATAGACGCTGCCAAAAGAGAAATCACAAAAGTTTCCTACTTTTCATTAACATGATAAAATTGCAAACGCTCTAATCAATACCAAAGACATAAACATGCATACCCATTCATCTGATACTTTTCATTAACATGGAAAACATGCATACCCAGTCATGCGGTATACCAAGACATAAACTACCATCACAAAATCGAAGCATAATCAAAGAACTCGTTAATTACAAACACCCAAAAGCAAGAACTTGTAGTAACATCAAAGAATAAAGTGGAACCTGTTTGTTAAGGCACGCGAGCGATACCTCAAAATACCGATCTTGAAGCTCAAAATTGCATCAGATGAGCTCCTCCTGGGTGGGTGAAACAAAGCAATAATTAATATAACAAAAAAGGAGAAATAAATTGCAACATAAAGGAGGAAATCGAGATTAAACAAAAACCCTAACCATAAAAGGAATGGACAGGATCGTAGAGAAGAGAGAGATAAACGTCAGAATTGGTTAGCTTTCCAGATAGAATAGCAGAGGCAGAGAGAAGAGAGAGCATAGGCGGAGAGAAGAGCTTTTTGTTTGCGACTGTTATAAGCATAAATGTCGGAAATGAGGGCACGTAAAGTCTACCTAAAAAAAATAAAATAAGGAGCTTTTTCAAAAAATTCCAAATTTAAAGTATTTTACCTTTTAAAAAAATCATTGCTATTTAAAAAATACTTTAAATTTTTTTTGACCAAATACTCATTTTTGATAAAAATAACAAAAAAAGTACTTTTGTATTCATTAAAAGCTCAACCACGTATGTGCTAAATAAAACTTCCTCTTGCCAATGGAAGTTGGAATTATGGGTGCATTTGATTTTGTACAAGAACAGTATCCAAAGCAGGACCGTAGACAAAGTGGACTCAGTCACGTGTCGACGAGAGCTCTGAAGGCCAGGTGTTGGGTCTGCCTGGCTTCCATCACGTAACTATGGACGTTTTTCCCGGGAAAAGTCGTTGATGGGCTCTGTCGGTTATTTTAAATCCAGTTACAGGCAAGTTCTGCCACTTTTTTCGAGAACACAAAACTGAATCATCACAGGCTATCAACGACTTGGTGTCCTTTCGACTTTTTCACATGAACTTCTCGGGGTTTTCCATCATGTTGTGATCCTAAGCCGCTAGGTGCTGAACGATCCAATATTGATAAGAGTACAACAGGCGCATTGATATCGTTGATGATTGAACTTGGAAGTGGCATTTCGTTCTTTGTACCTGTCGGGTTTCTCTAGTAAGTCACATGTGACCTTGTCGATCTGGAAATTGCTGTTCTTCTTGATGATACGTTCTGTTTCGCTTTTGCAAATTTACAGAACCCCTGAAATCAGTTCCAAAATGGAGCAGTTTAGGCAGATTGGCGAGGCACTGGGAAGTTTAAAAGCATTAATGGTGTTTCGGGAAAATATACCCATCAATCAGCGACAATGCTCTCTGTTGCTTGATGTATTCAGTTCTGCATATGAGGCGATAGCTGAAGAGATGAAACAGAACCTGCAATTTGAAGAGAAGCATTTAAAATGGAGAATTCTGGAGCAGCCATTGAGAGAGATAAGCAGGATTTTCAAAGAAGGAGAAGCCTATATCAAACAATGCCTTGAAACAAAGGATTGCTGGGCTAAGACCATTACTCTTTATCAGAACACAGATTGCGTCGAATTTTACATCCACAATTTGCTTACGTGCATGCCAATCATCATTGAAGCAATCGAGATTGCCGGAGAATTTTCTGGCTGTGATCAAGATGAGTTAGAAAAGAAGAGACTTGCATACTCAAACAAGTATCAGAAGCTATGGAAAGACCCCCGACTTTTCCAATGGAAGTTTCAGAAGCAGTATCTTATCACTCAGGACTTCTGCAATCGGTTTGACATGGTATGGAAAGAAGACAGGTGGATTCTCTTGAACAAAATCAGGAAAAAGAAGGTTTCCTCGAAACAAGATCGGCAACTTACTGATCTTCTCTTGAAAAACTTGGAAGAATCGGAGCCTATAGGTGGGAAACTCTTCCCTTGTTCAATTTTGGTGAGTTCAAAAGAATACCAGGTAAGGCGACGCCTAGGGAGTGGAAGTCAATACAAGGAGATTCTATGGTTAGGTGATAGCTTTGCGTTGAGACATTTTTTTGTAGACATTAAACCACTGATTCCTGAGATATCTACACTCCTGTCTCTTTCTCACCCAAACATAATTCGCTTCCTATGTGGCTTCACTGATGAGGGAAAGAAAGAGTGTTTCCTTGTTATGGAGCTAATGAATAGGGACATGGCAAGCTACATGAAAGAAGTTTGTGGTCCGAGAAAGCGAGTTCTATTTACTCTCCCTGTTGCAGTTGATCTTATGCTTCAAATTGCCAGAGGAATGGAATACCTGCATTTCAATAAAATTTATCATGGTAATCTAAACCCTTCTAACATTCTTGTTAAACCTCGAGGAATCAGTGCACAAGGGTACTTACATGCCAAGGTTTCTGGTTTTGGTCTATCTTCTGTTAAGAACATAAGTTCGAGAAGCCCTTCAAATCAAAATGGAGCATTGTCATTCATCTGGCATGCACCAGAAGTTTTGGAAGAGCAAGAACAATTGGGAACTGCAGAGAATTGCAAGTACACAGAGAAAGCTGATGTGTACAGCTTTGGAATGATTTGCTTTGAACTTCTGACAGGAAAAGTCCCATTTGAAGACAGCCATCTTCAGGGAGACAAAATGAGCAGAAACATTCGTGCAGGAGAGAGGCCATTATTCCCATTTGGTTCACCAAAATATGCGACTAACTTGACAAAAAGATGTTGGCACACTGACCCTAACCAAAGGCCAAGCTTCTCATCTATCTGCAGGATGCTTCGCTACACAAAACGCTTCCTGGTGATGAACCCTGATTATAACAGAGAGACTGATGCACCAATTCCAGAGGTAGACTACAGCGAGATGGAAGCAAAACTTCTAAGCAAATTCCCTTGTTGGGATACAGCTGATTCATCATCAGTAGCACAAATCCCGTTTCAGATGTTTGTTTATAGAGTCTATGAGAAAGAGAGGAAGAGATCAACTCAAAAAGAAACTTCAGAATCAGGAAGTGATAAAGCTTCAGTTAGTGGAGATGAAACTGTTATCACCGTTGATGATCCATTACCGCCTGCAATTGAAAGGAAGTTCCTAACTTCACCTGATGCCCTGCAAAGAAAACCATCACTTTCAAAGAGATCACTAGAAATCAAAACAGGTCAACAACCCGGTAAGTCTAACTTTGCTATTTCATTGATTACTTCCTACGTACTTTGTTCTCATCTCTTTTTTTTTTTTAATATGAAGATTGGAAACCAAACATTAAAGAAACTAATCATCTACATATATGATTAGCTGAAACCAGATCCTTGAGTTTTCTTCTGCAGGGACTCCAAAAGGACGCTCAAGACCTCCACAACTAATGTCTGCACGCAGTTTAAGAATTAGATCTGAAAGTCAATTTTCATTTTTGAGTCCAAGGACCATGAGTCCCCGATTGAGGAGAACGTCTTCTGGTCATGCATCAGATTCTGACCTTACATAGTCTTCGTATACTTTATCGTTGGCTTCATGAATTGCAAAGCGAGTTGTTCTTAAAGCAAATGTCTTTTTAGACTGCAGTTTTGCGGGAAACACAATACAAACGAGCCTAAGTAGAAAAGTAACAGACTAGTAAGAGAAAAGACTTTGTTTAGGCATTACAAAGGTGGAGTTCAATACTTCATTGAGTTTCTTGATGTTAAGCTGCAGAAAAATCATAACTTGTTTGTGCTCACTGACCACTGCTATTTGGTGATGTGACGTTGGATTTTCCAATACATTCCAATGAAGAAAAATATATAACCACCCTAGAAACTCAACAATTAATGTTTTGTATATAGCATCTTCTTGTCCCTATAATTTCCTTGAATCAGTTCTTAATTTCCTTTTACAGGTGTAAGGTCCAACGTTTAGGTGTCTGAGTTCCGATAAGCATTCTTGAAGAGAATTAAGCAAATAACAGAAAACCTTAAAGGCCATAGTTATTTCAGGTAGAGTTTAAGCTATACTTCAGATTCACCGCCAAAAGCTTAATGTAAGTGTTGAAGTTCCTCGTTAAGTCCAAGCTACTTCAACATTTTATAGTTTAAAACAGAAGGGGAAAAAAAAAACAACAGTGAAACAATATTCCTTTGCCAACGAATTAATAAATCAAAAAGAAGACTCACACTGCAAAAGCGACACATCCAGAGATAAGAGACCTGCAGATACTGAGAGCAGCATAACGAGGGGACTTCACTTCTCTATCAAGCTTAGTTTCTTCGGCCAAATGAAAGATCTTAGTAACAGCTGATTCGCTCGTCTTCACATATTCCGAGACCATGAACCACCAATTCCTCAATTCTAACAAAAAAATCAAGTGCAAGAAAAGACTTTGTTTCCTGAAGCGATCAGCGGAGATTGTTATAAAGGCCTAACTCATTCAAAAGTTAGTATAAGAGGGAAGGATTACATAATATTATAAATTATTGAATACTTTTATAATTATTTGATGTGAGATTTTTGATACAGCTCTTTAGTTTAGAGTAGGACTGAATATCTAATGGACATATTAAATAAAGGGACAGAATTGAACATTGTCCCAAACTATCGAGACAAACTGACTCTGATTCTATATTAGAAAAGCCTAACTCACCCCCAAAAAGTTAGATTAAGAGAGGAGATTTGCACGCTATTATAAATTGTTGAATACTTTTATATTTGTCCGATGTGAGATTCTTGACAGAGACGGCTTTGAAAAAAGCGAGAAGTCTAAATTTTTATGGTTTAAAGCTTAGACCGTTTAATTCGGATTAACTATAACTAAACGTTATTATGAAATTTGGGTCGAATTGGATTTAACCCAACCGAACCACACTTTAGAATTAAAAGAAACCCCAATTTCAGGCCCATTAAGCCTTCCAGCCAACACCGGAATTCAATTTCTACTTCTGTATAGAAAAATCTTGTTAGCATTTTATATTGTTTCATATTTTTTATTATTGGATGCCGTTTTTTGTTTTTTTATGAGTAGCAACATATTTTACTGATATACTTTTCTCTTTTTATATAATATTAGCTATTAGTATAATTACAACAACAGCAATACCTAGCATAAATTTTGCAAATATGTAGAATTTGGAGAGATCAAATAGTACACAGCCTTATTCCTAATTTATAAAGAAGCTATTTTTAAAAAAATATCTATTAGGGATGGGTTAATAATGCTAGTTTTCATGATTGCTTATTTATCATTTTTTTAAATAAAAATAAGGTCAAAATTTCTATTTTTATTTAGTATTCATTAATTTTCATTTTTCATTTTTTATTTTTTGTTTTTCCTCTTATAAAGAAGTGTAACCTCATCAAAAATAATTTCTTTATTAGTTAAGTGAAAAGTTGTATAATGCTAGACTTCTTCAAACTCCGTATATTAATAAAATTTTCACTAAAATGTCGTTGTTATGAAGTGTAAGATCAAGAACACAATAAAATTTAGGAGAAGGTGAAGAAAGAGCTAGTAAAGAGTCACTTAGGAGAATTTTCTCCACTTTTTACTTATTTTAAAATATAATTTTCTTATTTTAAATTCTTTTAAAAAATTCTTTTTAAAAATTTTAGGAATAACTTTTATTAAGTTTTGTTTTATTATTTTAACAAATACTATCATGATCGAATCAAAGTTGTTACATAAATTCTCTCGTATATATAATAATTATCGATAAAACAATTTTGACTAAAATAATTTAATAGTTTTAAAGAAAAATTCTATAAAATTTTTTATAATATAAATATTTTAATAATTTAAAATAATAAAAATAATTATTAAAATAATTAGAATAAAATCCAATTGCAGAAACCATCTCCAATAATTTAAAGAATGAGGACTTCTACAAAAACATAAAAGAAAACAAAGAAATACATTCTCTAATATTCTTTCTTTAATAAAATAAAAGTATTATATGAGTTCTCTCTTATAACAAATTATTGGTACGTTCATGTTCATGCTAAATAGAACATATTACTATTCATTAATTACTTTATAGATTACATCAACTCCATTAATTCAGTCACTAGATCTTTTTTGTGAATTATCCGAAGAACAATAGAGTTCCAGACATCAAGTAGACATGTTAGCATTCACTAATTACGTACCTTTTTCTTGCATTAATTCCAGTAATATAGTTACTAGATCTTTGTGAATTTTATAAAGAACAACAGAGTTCCAAACATTATGTCGGCTGAATAGAAATGGAACTTTGGGAAATTTAACGAAACCACGATGAAAAGGCACGCACCTCGTATCTGTATTTCCCACTAAACGCGGTTCGTTTTTGTTGAATGCGAGCAACGTGTATCACGTGAGATGTATCTTATTATTTGGTCCCCATTTCGATAAATATAAAAAATTTGGTAAATCACAGGTATCAAAGTGTACGGAGCACCAGGCACTAGCGGAGATTGCTTTCAATATACGATATTGGAGGTTTCGGCTGATTCCCTGTAAACATCCAAGAGAGTAAGGAACACATAGGCCCTCTGCGGCCAATACCATCTCCCGCAACCGCATACCATACACGGAAAAAGGTCTTTTGTCAGTGAATTCTCAGATGATATTTTTGTTCAAAAAGGGCACGTGAATTCAAGAAATATGTGTGTTTATAATGAACACATATATTGAACTAGTTATAGGATTAATGTAACAGGGTTGAACAGAGGATTTGAGGGGTTATAAAAGCTGCAAACTGAAACATGTACAGGTATTATGGGATTGATGAAGAACTCATGATTAGCGCTCTTCTCGATTCTGTTTTAGACCGATGAGCTCTCTTCTTCTAGATTAGACCCACATCACGGTTTCCAGTCTCAAAGTCTGCCGCATGATACGATCTTATAGGAATAACTTCATTTATTCAGTTACCATATTTTACGTTGAATGATTTATAATTTTACTTAATTGCCGATGTTGCCTTTATAGGTTTAGTTTGAGAGAGTGACGTCGATTGATAACTTGCTGAAATCAGTCTGCTGAAATCATAAGTAATTATTCTCAATAAATACTTAGGTGTTTAAGTTGTTTTAATAATTTTTGAAACGTGAAAATAGATGTTTGACAAGTGTAATAGAATTTTAATCATTAATTTGGTGGACTAGCATAATAAACATTAAACCCCGATTAATTAGATGTCAAAATAATTGAGCTTGGAAATTTTCTCTAACGTATCATTAGGCCTGTGTTTATGGGCTTGCTATGATGGGTAGGCTTGACCCATAGTTTACAGTGCACAGGAGGCCTTACTGTTAGCCAATCTTAAATACAGTCGCCCCATTGAAAACTGTACGGATTTTTCGAATCAGGTTTGGAATAGCAGTAGTTAATCATCTGCGTCTCTGTCACTACGCTTCACAGAAAACAATAATGGACTCAATTATTCCTCATTTTTCAGGTATTTGTTCATTCAATTCATGAACCTAGTATGATGCAATTCTAGGGTTAGAGTAATTGTATTGATTAATATTTTGTTCCATTGATCAATAAAATTTCAGAATGAAAATGCGGAAGTATAAGGTGGATAAATGGTTTTTTGTTCTAAGCTATATGTTGAAATATACGTGAAAGTTTCTTCCGTATAGAAATAATATATGACCTTAAGCATGTATATAAGCTTAATGAGTTAATTCTCTTGTCACCAAATGATTTAGGATGGAACATCACTTGAGCTTTTACGTAATCTGACTTTTCTCCCCATGTGAACTCGTAGGTTCATTACATATTTAACATGGTATCAAAGTAGGTTATTTTTAGATTAGTCGTCACCATTTCGATACGATAGACTATGTCATTTGTTGAGTCTTAAACTAGTCCACGAGTGAGGAAGATGTGTTTAAATATAAGTGAGATTTTACAAAAATTTAATACTATACATTCTCATTGAAACAGGAGCTCTAGCTCCAATAACTTCTATCGCATGAAACAAAATACGAGGATATATATATTTCGAGGACATAAAACAAAATTTCTTTTATTACTTTTAAGATATCTATTATATATCTTATTGTTTAATTTGGACATTTTTTATTATTGAGTTTTTAAGATAATGTTTAAAATTTTAAATAAAGATATAGTGTAAATAAGTAATACTCTTTATTTGAGTTGGACTCTGGTATAAGAATTGCAGTGAAATTAGAAGTTTGTCTCTAATTGAAGTTCAAGTAGATTATGTTAGATTATAGATAGACATCGTGTGGCTTTTCCACTATATTAAGGAAGGCTTGTGTGAGTGATTTTTTTGTTGGTGTCTTAGTATTGGTTGATTGGTTGAGGTATGGATATTGTAAGATAGCTATAGAGGTTCTTGCGTTTGTGATCCTACTTCTTGACTCCTTATGTGAGTGACTTGGTGATTGCTTGGTTCTTGGTTTTGTTGGAGGTGTGTGCATAAATTGCTTTTCTGAACTCCTTACATGGATTATCAAGTTATTGCTCTTTGGGTATTGGCTGCAGTGGTATGTGTCAAGTAAGGCCATATTCTATTTGTTTTGGTGATTACAGCTGTGAGCTTACCTATTGGTTATTTGTCAATTTGATGGAAGAATGAAATTCCATCTTGCTATTGCCATTTCTTTAATTAGTTGATTGATTTTTAGATGTGGGTGTGAAAACCTTTTTGTCTATAGCTTGGAGTGACTCACAGCTGATCTTTTGGAGTGACTCACGTTGTTGATCTCTTTTGGTGTGTGTCACTGCTGCTGGGATCTTGATTTTTTTGTATGTTGCACGGTTGTGTAAAAACGGTGGTGAGCTTGGTTGTTCGTTATAATCATCTTCGCTGGATGAACTGATGTGGTGTTGATTAGTTACATGGGTGTGAAATCTTCCAGGTGATTCACGAGCATGTATTGACTTTTGTCGTAAGGTAGTTCAGAATATTGCATGATTTTGCCAATTTTTGTAAATAATTTTCAGATCTATTTCAAAGGAGCAGAACTCATCGGGAAGTTGTTCTTGTCTATCTCAAGTGTATTCAGTTTTCGTTCCTTATTATTTTAATCACTTGAGTTATTCTTTTATTGTTCTTTTGTTAAAAGATTGATTAAGAAAATCCTCTGATGAATTTAGTACGAGGCGGTCGTATTATTGGGTGTGAAATTTTTTCATGGGTAGTGAGGACGAGGGATAGTGTTAAGAGTTAAGTGGTATCAGCTCAGTAAAGCCTTGTATAAAACTATTGTCATTAGTGAAAGAATTAAGCTGGGTGAGAGCCTTGTAAACGTAGACAAGATATGCTGAACTGCGTTACCAAATTTCGATATTGATATGTTTAATTTCATATTTCTGTTTTCATTTGTTCTAAACAATTAACAGTTACTAATACAATTATTTTATATCTAATAATTGATAAATACAGTTATAAATAACTACGAATCTTACAAATAATTACGATCAAATGGAAATTTTGCAAACAACTACCCCTTCCATTATTTTCAATTACAAAGAACTATAGCTTAGGATAATATCTGTCAGTAGAAAACGCCACATAAAAAACTCAACACAATTTAGCTCACGTTGTCAATCATCGGGATATGGGAAAGCAACCCTTGAAATTGCGGTAACTCAAGGGCTTGATTGAAGAACTAATAATGGTAATTATCGTGATAATGACGTTTGGTGGTCCTTGAATTGCTGATGGTAAAGAGCCAAAAACCTCGTAGTCACCGAGCCGGCCATACTACGTTAAGTTGAACGATGCCGACTGGAGGCTTGTATTATGTTATTACATCACAGTCTTCAACTTTTCCCTTCTTAAAAGGACACGTGTTTCATAAGAAAGACATTTAATAATATATCCTTTTTTTTAAAGTTCCGGACAAAAATTAAAATAATAGGATAAAAATTTAAAAATTCAATTAATATTATTCCGTTATAAAATTAATTAAAAATTATTCTTAGTTATAAAAATTTAAAATTTAATTAAACAAAATTTTAAACAAAATTAATTGATTAATTTAATTTATAAAAATCAATTAATTTATAAACATAAATAAAATAATTAATAAAATAATTAATTTTTAATAACATAAAGTTATTAAAATAAATTAAATTAAAAATTAAAAACTATATAAAAAATTAGACGGTCTAAAATTTTTATAATTATACTAATCAAATCAGTTTAATTTTTTAATCATTAATTTAAACTAACTTAATAGATATGAAACTTATCAACGATATCCTAAAGTCCTTTTCAAGGAAGACTAACATAAGCTGTTTCACCCATTGTTTTAAAAATCGAATTGTACCAGCTGGTTCGATTGAAAATGGTATAAACTGGGAAATTATCCAATTCAATTTTATTTAATAACTTCTCTATATAAAAAATTGCCGATTTGTCCTGAACAACTATTTTATGAACCGTTGGAAACTGAAAACCTCAGCTGTCTTGCTTCTCCTCGCTTCTTTTTGGGGAATCTGGAAATAGATGAATGGGTGAAGAGAATAGCTAAAAACCCACTTTTTTTTTTTTTTTGGCCATTTCCCTTCTCTCACCTCTCCTTTGCCCATTCTTTTGTCATCTCTCTTTCTCACAAACACCCAGAGAAGTCCAATCATTATACCCATCTTCTCACCTGTCTCTTGTCTTAGGTTACAAACACGAGAGGTTTGTTTGTTTTGTCTTGAAACTTTTGGTAATTGCTACACCCATATCTATTCTTCTCCAAAAATTGACTAAAATTGAATCCTTTCATCAACCTAAACTCGTAAATAGTAGTACCCGAAGAGGAAAATCCAACAAATGCCTTCCTCGCAAGAAACGTCCTCCCTAAAGAGGCACGAGTGTGGCTCAACTTAAGCTTTTAAAGCTACAAGAATGGAGGAAGACCGATGACCGAAGAAAAAAATTAAGAAGCTGAGAAAATGAAATAGGCGACAACGACGACTGTTTACAAATGAAATAGTTGTTCAGTAAGAAAACAAGATATGTTTATAAGATTTGGTAATGGCGTTCTTTAAAAGATACAAGAAAAGAGGGAAACTAATAAATCCTTCATGCAACGTGATTCGTGAATAAGATCCTAAAAGTCTTTGGATATTCTTTGCCAAGCGCAAACGGCGGCGTACCATTTGAAGAAAGCACTGAATTCCTAAAATAAGACAGTATCGGTAATACCAGAAGGCGAATATTCAACCATATTTTTGGAACTGCATTTCTTTACAACTCCCCAAACAGCTTCCTTTAGCCTAGGAATTAACGTCATCCACTTTCAGGATCAGCAGATTCCGTTTCCAGACAAGAAGAATAGGAGATAGTTTTAAGAACAGATTGTCCTTTATGATCCAGAAAGTTCTAGATCAAAAGCTTCTCCAGATAGGAATAATTTATGAACTGGATTTCAATAAGTTACTTTAGAAGAATTTGATCTTCTGTCTAAAATAACTCTATCCAATTATGTCTAATGTTCAAAAATACGTCGTTTTCGAAACTAGACAAAGTCTTTTTTAACATTAAACAAAGTTATTTTCGGTGAAGGATACAAATTGCTCGGGCAACTTATAGCCCAAGCCAAACAACAAACTTGAATCAATTGTTATTTTACCTATTTATCGATGTAATTTAGATTTGGAAGGGACAGATCAATTTTCTATCTTAAGTGGGATCATAGATTTCAGATCGTTCGGGGTTGTGTGTTGTGGAGCTTGGCTGGAAGGTTGGAACTTGCCATGTCCATATGCATGATAGAGAGAAAACTGAACTTGTGCGAGTGATTGTCAGGCGATATTTTGATAGCTGAATGGTCGAGCAAATATTCACGTTTGTTTCGGGACCACTTCTTCAGTTTCTATAGACACAATCTACTCAGGATCACGCACAATGGGCTCTGCTGTTTTCCCTTTTCTGGTTTCCTTTCGTTAATTATGAATTTGTTGGAATAAGTTGTAGTGTCAGCGGAATAATCTTCTCTTTTTTCTTTGAGGACCACTTATGGTGTACAAGTTTTCATTCCTCATTCCGTTATCTCAATCTTTCTTTTTTCCCTTTAAATATTGACCGTTCAATTCATGATAGAAACGGAGAGTGACCTAATCATCTCTTAACATCCTCACCTGATGCCTCCACTTTGAACGTGAAAATGGAAATCTATAAATATGGTCTGTTATGGAATGAGTCACCGTCATTGGTGGGAACGAGTACTAACCCAATCATCGAATATAATAAGCAAGTAGCTAGAGAAAGTCGTAAAAGGAAAAGGACTCTAACACCGAGCACACCAAATTCCAGTAGTAAGGGTTCAGTCTTCGCTTAAATAAAGTTGAGATTTCGAATTTCGCTTATGTATACAAACAGTGTTAAATACTTGATGGTAGTGATAAGTTACTTTTCGGAGCTCCACAAAGTACGAACAGAAATTAATTTGGGTGCAATAATAACTTAAAGATATTACCGATAATTGGGACACCTAAAGAATCTCGTTGGTTACCCTTTAAAAAAATGGGAAAAGGACTCTTGTCTCGTTGCGGCTTACCTAGAGGATGGCCTAATCGTGCCATAAGTCTAGGTGCTTTTTGTTTTTCTTCTTCTTTTTATTTACGTTTTTTTGTTGCCGTTTTTGTGAAAAAGGAAACACGTCAATAAAACGTATTTGTTTAAGTTTGCTGTAGTTTTTTATTTCTTAAAATTTAAAAACTGCACCAGTTTTAAAAAAACAAAAAAATAACGTTTTTGTATATTTTGACAACACGTTTTTTCTGAATTAAAAAACAACAGATCATATTTAGCAAACTCATTCTATTAAGATCGAAAACAATGTCATAAAGATTATCTCTTTTAATTTTATTTTAAAATTTTCAATTTTATTCAAAATTTAATTAATTTTATAATAGTATAACATCGATTGAAACTTCTAAACCTTAAATCTCTTATTTTATAAGTTTAATTTTGGGCTCAACTTTAAAACGAGGCATTTTAACTTCATTAATGGTTGAAGCAGGGCATGGTTGCTAATATATTATATTAATGTACATTTATGTAGTCCCAAGTATAGTTACTCATGTTTGGTTTGGAAGAGTGGTGTCGGTTGATAATCCGATAAAATCAACATATTGAAATGATAAGTACTTGTTCTCAATAAGTACTTATGTGTTTGTGATTGTTGTTTTGGTAACTGCTAAAATGTAAAAATAAGTGTTTGACAACTACGGTTACGATTGCGGAAAAGAGATAAGATGACTAAAAAGTCTATTGATTTAATAAATTATTAATTATTGTATAAACAATTAAAAATATATTATTAGTCATATATATTTAAAATTATGAATAATAAAATATTAAATTAAAATAGGAAATATAAATAAAATAAATTTAGTAATAAAATATTTCATAAAAATAATAATTATCAGAAAGTTATTAATGGAAAGTTGAATTTCTACCGCAAAAGTACTTTCTTATAGCAACCCTTTTTTTAAAGTAGAATTTCTACCGCAAAAGCACTTTTTACAACAACCCTTTTTTTAAAGTGGAATTTCTACCGCAAAAGTACTTTCTCACAATAATCCCTTTTCTACTTATTGATTTCTACGACGGTATCACACTTTCCTCCTAACCTCCAGTTTTTTGCTATCATATTCAAATATGTGACTGCATTTGAAAACTGCAATAGATAAGTAATTATCCTCATTACACCGCAGATTCAAACGTAGCGTCAACAACGCTAATGGCTTCACCCACATGTTTGTAATAATTCCCAAATAATTTTGAATGATTAATACTCAAATTTTTTGTATCAACATAAATGCAAATAAAACGAGCGAGTACTTCCCATTAAAACACCAACCGATTTTAAGTTTGATTGATGAAATGCCATTTACACTGGCATGCTTGCTCTCGTAATGTTATGCATAAGGTTTTTAATTTAATATGATATCCAATTGGAATTGTTGAAACGTGCATTTCATGTAATATTGGAGAGATGATTGCTTGGCGTTGATGTTTATTTACCTGACTTGTTAAAATATGACTCTAGTGGGTCTAGTTTTGGTGAGATAGCCGCAAGTTATGTTATTTAATGATACGTATTTTTGTTACTTCCGTTATTTGATAGCGTTATTTGAATAAGTGATCCAAGGTCCCATCAAACAAACACAAACACAAACACGCTTGCCAAACATTACATTTTGATAATATTTTTCATGCAATCTAAAATAATAACATAAAGTGGGAAATAATGCTAAATCAAACTCGCAATGGCTTCGTTTAATGTGAACACGCCAAGCCCTTTTAGTTTTGAGGAGGATGCTGTTGCCATACGCACCACTCCACCACGGCAAGATGCTAAGTGACCTGGTCACAATCCAACCACCACTACCATCAAGACCACCGGACAGGGCCACACACACATTTCCACCACGAAATGGCCTATGTGTAATGAGACTTGACGAGAGTCTAAGACCCAGCTAAGGACAAAACCAACACGTATAATTAAGCGAAAAGGACCTTTTATTTTTTGTCAAGTGCTCTTGGTGTTAGCATTGGGATATAGCTTTATCCACCAATAAATTAATACCACCAATAAAAAAAAGTTAATTACCTCTTTTATATAAAAAAAAATGTTTAACTCCAACATTAGGAGCCCCCACTCTCGTGCCCTCAGGATTGGTGGAGGACATAAATCGCGGCATGTGCCTCAACTGACTAGAGACTTGAATTTACCCACTGATCTCATCGTACAAAGGGCCCAAAATTTAAAGATTGCCTCCAAGATTTGAACCCCTACCCTGCAAGTCGCCAGCATGACAGACACCACACCACCCAAGCCTTTGCGAATTGAGCTGGAGAATTTAAGGACATACTCACGTAAAAGGTCCAAAAATGTAAGAATAGGATTTGTTCCCTGGAGCGGGGCTCAACTCTCAAGTGAGATCTTGCCTTTAATGAAGCGTGAGTTCAGAAATGGCATGTGAATGCTGGAAAACAAGAAGGTTATATTGGTCATATCACTTACTGGTCTCAGTGTAATAATGCGGCAAAGAGGAGGGCGGAGAGGGAATAACAGAAAGAGAAATTAAAAAAATTTAGAAAAGTGGACCGCAGTAGCCAAATGGCAACGAACGAGCGTCTATATAATTCCACGCTTTGGCAAGAATTTTCAGCTCACCTCACGATGTTCCTCCCTATAACGAAAGAACATACAACCTTCGATTGGGCTGACCAATCCACCGTGTGAGAGTAGTATTCAATATAAGCATGTTGTTTGTCTTACGCTGAAACCGAAACCTTTGGCTTCCCTATTCATTCACTCGTAGAGCGTCACACCTCGCACGAGGAGTGATAGCTAAATAGCATCGAAATCGGTGAATTCTGTAACGTCTTTCACCGACCCTCCTCATCTCTGCTTTCCCTGAAATTGTTAACTCCAAAAAGACTCCATTCCCATCAGTTTCTTTGTGGTGACTGTTAAAGGCAGACACCCATTTTGTAAATCCAACTCAAGACTACGGTTACTGGCAGGTATTGTTTCTGTTATTGATTCTATTTGACACCCTTTTAAGGTTCTTGTTCGCTGGTGAATTTTTTTCCAAATTATGGTGAAGTGGGCTTTCTTGAGAACGGTCTGAAAGAGAAACAAACTGTTTTCATTTTCATTTTTTAAGCAATCTTTAGATGGTTTCATGTAATTTAGCTTTTACAATCTAATTTTCGTATAGCTTTGCGTACTTGTTTCCAAATTGTTTGTTAGTCGCTTTTCAATCACTAAAAGAGCCCCTTTAGCTGTACCTTTTGAGCTTTCCCTATCCATTTACCGTTGTTCATTTCCTTTCTTGTTATGGTTTACATTTCTGCTCCGAGCTTACTCCAATTCATATTGGTTTTTAAAACTGTATTAGTCCTTTTCCTGTTTGATTCTTTTCATATACTTTTCCAAGTCTACTTTGATCCACGGGCCATGTTTGTGGAAAATTCTCCGTAGGTTGACCAATTGACCGTCATTTCGAGCTTCTAAGTTTCTTCTTTTCATTTAGATAAGGGGTCGCTTCTTTTTGATGTTAGGTACACTTCCTTTATTGAGTTGCTTATAGCAATTAACTCCCACCACTTGCAAAGTCATCGGTCCTCTTTCTGCATTTCTTGAGAACTTTGCTCTTCTTTTTTTGTTTCCTTTTTCCCCTCAATTCAATCCTTTGCAGAAAGCTGTCACAGCTTGAGTTTCTGATCTTTTTTTTGTGTAGGGCCTGTTTTCTGCATTACCAATTTGTCTCTATTTTCTTTTACGAGATCTTATTCATAAGAAACTTGCTCCGACTCAGATATTTTATTGGGTGAGCATATGTTCTTCATAGTTTGGTTTGTGAGGTCTGGTAAAATTTGTTTGTAGTGAAATTCATCTGTTCAAATGGTTGTTACCAGTTCAGTTTGATACCTGTCACATGTCATGTAACAACTTATACTATTTTTTTTTGGTTGCTTTAGTTTAAGAGATTAGCAAGGATGTTGGATAAGATGGAACGGCTGAACCCTGAGACAGTAATAGAGGAATTTGAAGCCATGACAAGAGATGCTGAGAAGGTCCAGAGAGAAACTCTAAAGAAAATTTTGGAAGAGAATGGATCTGCAGAGTACTTGCAAAATTTGGATCTCAAGGGAAGAACTGATCCTGCTAGTTTCAAGGCTTTTGTTCCACTTGTTACCCACAAGGACTTAGAACCATATATTCAGAGGATTGTAGATGGAGATTCTTCCTCCATTCTCACTGGAAAGCCGATTGCGACTATTTCATTAAGGTAAACTTGGATTGTGTAATTAAGTTTTCTTCATCAATTACTTCCTAATTGATGTGAACCAAGTTGTTAACGAAAATCACTTGTCTTGTTGCAGTTCTGGCACTACTCAAGGTAAGCCCAAGTTTATCCCATTCAACGACGAATTAATGGATGCCACCTTGCAGATCTATAGAACTTCTTATGCCTTTAGAAACAGGTACTCAAAGAAAGATTGAAGTTGTTGAAGTGCATTCAATTTTTGTCATTTCCTCGCAGTAAATCTTTTATGGACATTTACAAGGATGCAGAAAGTAGCTGGCTTCCTATGATATTTATAGTTGATTGTGATTTTTTGTCTTATCTGATTGAGGAACAATCTGAAATGCAGAGAATTTCCTCTTGGAGGTGGAAAAGCTTTGCAATTTATTTACGGTAGCAAACATGGCAAAACAAAAGGAGGTTTGGCTGCAGGAACAGCCACAACAAATGTGTACCGCAATCCAAGGTTCAAAAATGCAATGAAGGCTCTTCATTCTCAATGTTGCAGCCCTGATGAAGTGATATTTGGCCCTGATTTTCATCAATCATTATACTGCCATCTTTTATGCGGTTTAATCTTTCACCATGAAATTCAGCTTGTATCTTCAGCGTTTGCCCATAGCATCGTTCTTGCGTTCCGAACATTTGAAGATGTTTGGCAGGAGCTCTGTAATGATATAAAGGATGGGGAACTTAGTAGCCGGATCACTGATCCTTCCCTTAGAACAGCAATGTCAAAACTGCTTAAGCCGAATCCTGAATTGGCTGACTTGATATACAAAAAGTGTTCAGGATTAAGTAACTGGTATGGATTAATACCAGAACTTTTCCCCAATGTGAAGTACGTCTATGGGATTATGACTGGGTCAATGGAGGCATATCTGAAAAAATTGAGGCATTATGCTGGGGAGCTACCGTTGTTGAGTGCTGATTATGGTTCTTCAGAAGGGTGGATTGGAGCAAACATTAGTCCAAGATTGCCCCCGGAGCTAGCTACCTTTGCCGTGCTTCCTAACATCGGATATTTTGAATTCATACCCCTCAGGAGTGATGAGGAGAGCAATATAGAGCCTGAACCCCTCGGTCTCACAGAAGTTAAGGTTGGTGAAGAATATGAGGTTATCCTCACCAATTTTGCAGGTACTCAACAACTTTCTCTTCCTCAAATTTGTCTAACTTATTACCTGAAGCATATAGTGTTATTGTGGCTTTTCTCTCTGGAGACCCTTTTAGTTTTGGCAGGAATATGCAAAAGGCTTCCTGCTATTGGTCTCAATGTGATTGTACTCTTCTTGGAAAACATATATCCTCATGAATATTCTTCTTACGCTTCTGGCCTATTTCAACTCCCCCAAAGATTTCATATTATATAGCTTTGTTTTGTGGTCGGTCAACTTTTTTCAGCTTTTTGAGTTAGTATTCTTTTCATTTTTCCTTGGCTTGAATGGTTGAGTGGGAAAAATATAGCCTTCCATTTTCTCCTTTTCACATTATCCTACTACTTACCTTATTTTATTTCCTCCAGTATTCTACGTCTTCTCAAGCTGTTAGTTCGCTTAGTCCTTTTCTACTTGTTTTCCTTTAAGTTCAACTGAATGACGTTATCTAAGAGTGAAAAGGAAATGAAGTACATGATTGCGGATAGCTGCTTGAAGAAGAACGTTCTTCTTTACCTATTCTCAACTATTGATGTGACTCTGTATTCAATTATTGATCTAGTTGTCTCAATAGAGCCATGCAAAACAAAACAATATTTGTCATGGATTAGACTGAAAACAATAAGCACATGAAGAATCTTAATACCGGACAAACTTCCATTAGTTTGTGAAAGTGCGAGTTACGTCTCCTCTCCTCATTTGATGTTCTTGAATTTTGGTATTTTGCAGGTTTGTATAGATACAAGCTAGGAGACGTGGTGAAGGTTATGGGGTTCCATAACTCAACCCCAGAACTTAAATTTGTTTGCAGGAGCAACCTGTTGCTCACCATAAACATTGACAAGAACACAGAGAAGGATCTGCAGATAGCTGTGGAGGAAGCTGCCAAGGTTTTAGCTGTAGAGAAGCTTGAAGTTGTTGACTTTAGTAGTTTGGTTGATGTGTCCACAGACCCTGGACACTATGTAATCTTCCTGGAAATTGGCGGGGAAGCAAGTGAAGAAGTACTACAAGAATGTTGCAATTGCTTGGACCGGTCTTTTGTTGACGCGGGGTATGTTAGTTCCCGCAAGGTCAAGACCATTGGACCTCTTGAACTCCGAGTTGTTAGGAGAGGAGCTTTCAAGAAGATTCTGGACCATTATCTAGGCTTAGGGTCTGCTGTCAGCCAATTTAAAACACCTCGTTGTGTTGGTCCATCTAACATTAAGGTTGTACAAATCCTATGTAATAACGTAGCTAAGACTTATCTTAGCACTGCTTTTTAAATAAATATAAACAAACCCTCTAATATCCGCCTCTTTATAGACCCATTCGAACCAATTTGCTTGATGGTTAAACAATAAGTAAATTATAAACTCAAACATTATGAAATACTTGAATTACAAAAAAATTCATAAAATCATTATGCGCAGACTTGAAATGTCTACACAAATATTAGTCGTCTTCTTGTTCTCAGTCTTTTTCGATATTTTAACGAGATATATTAAGAATATATTGTTTAATTTCTCATTTTTATATAAAGTGAGCAGTGATTATGAGTTAAAATGAAAAACAAGGAAGCGTATACTTATGGAGGTTTTTGATTTCCATGCATCTCTTTTCATACAGGGACGTCCCTTGATATCGATAAACGTGAAGATTAAATACCACGTGTCCATCTGCATGCGCAGTAGTTGGATGGTCGGTAGGATATCGGCTCAAGATAAGCTAAGAGTTTAAGGTTGCCTTGTCGCAGGATGGCGATGGACACGACAGAATTGGACCCACCGACAATCTGTATTGACCTTACCTAGGTGAAATAGATATGGATGATATGTTGCTCTATGAGCTCAGTCCCGGCCCTGAGCAAGGGTAAGCGGGCATATGTCTAAGGCCCATCTTCACAAAGGGCCGCAAGATAATATTAAATCTTAAATATTTTGTATGTTTAGTTTCTTAAAATACTAGTCTATTTAGCATTTACACTTTACCTTCTCTCTTACGTGGGGCTCAAGTTAATATATGTTTCTCTTTTATTGTAGGCTCCACTCTAAGCTCTCATTCCACTCTTTTATAGATTTTCATCTCATTTAATAATTGTCGAAGAGTAATAGAAAAGATAAAATTTTTAGCTTATCTCTTGTTATGTTTAAAAAGTTAACGTTAAATTCTTATTATTATAAATTCTTCCCAAACATTTAGGTGTATTTTTCTACTCAAATTTTTTTATTTCTATCAATATATAAATTTAAAATATTCAACTCAAAAATTGGCGGCAAAAGAATTTCACGATTTTGACTTCTAAGTTTTGAGTAATAATTTAAAGGTAAAGTCTCTATTTTCTTTATTTATTTTAGCTTATTAACTATTTGAATATCTGAGTGATAATTCATTGCAACACTTGTAGTTTATCTACTTGTAGCCTTTTTTATTATAAATCCCTAAATTTATTATATTATAAAAAAAGTATTATTTATTTGTATATTATTACTTAAGTGTCACAAAATTTATTCTTTTTATTTTATTTATATTTATTTAAATTAAAATAATATTAAATTTACTTTAAATTTTAATAAAATATAATAAAATATTTGACAATTAAATAATACCATAAATAATGAATATGATATACTAAATTTACCATTATATTAATTCCCACAAAAGAAAATTTTTTATCACTTAAAATTTAATAAAATATAATAAAAATTATTTGATAATAATACCGTAAATAGTTTATATGATATATTACATTTATCTAGTTGCTTGAAAAAATAATATTCAATCATTTCCATATATGCAGAATAGAACAAAATTTGACTTGACAAACTTAGGATAATTAATAACTTCAAATATAATTTACTACATTTTCTCCTCTGTATATTAATTTCTTATTTTTTAAAAATAAATTTCTTGAATTGAGTCACTTATATATGAATATTAAAATTTAATAATAAAACTATACCGTTAAAATTTATGCATATTTTTGTATACTGTCTATTTACCAGGTCCCTTTTTTTACTTCCCCCAAGGTCTTTTTTTTCCTTCGCCTAGGCCTATAAAATGCTAGGAACGGCTAATGAGCCTATGACCTTGACTCCACTGATTCCGCTTATCCTGCATTGTGTCTTCTGCACAAAAAGTTGCTCACGCCACTGAGGTTTTCCATGTGTCGCATCAAATGCCAAAATCATAACTTTTGCAAGGAAGTGAAGAAATTTTGTATTTCATAAAATTATTATATGAATTTGCATAAAAATATACAAATGAATACATTTTATAATTATTAAAAATATAAAATGCATATAACTTATATTTTATGATTGCTATAAAAATATATAATGTATATCATCCTTCTTCGAGGTGGAACGAAGTTAGATATCTTGAGTTTAAAAACAAGTTACTGAAATCATTAAAAAATATAAGATTTAGTAAAAATGTCTGCAATTTATGATTGTGATTAGGTAGAAATAAATTAAATAGTTCATTGATTAACATAATATCTCACAAAGGTGACAATTAATTTCAATAGCTTTGATACGTTCATGAAAAACATTATTATGAATGATTTGTATGACAACGTCATTATCACACAATATAGGAGTTGTAGAAGAAGAAACTTACATATCTCGAAACAACCAACGTAGCTAGAGGAGTTCAAAAGTTGTGTCTAAAAGAGCTCGATACTCTACTTCTATGATAGATTGAGAGATAATTGTTTGTTTTTTAATTGGATTGTAAAATGAGAGATGAGCTAAGAAAGAAACAATAGTTAGTAGTTGAGGGTTGATTAGTTGAATTTTCAGCCCAATCAACATTAGAGGATACTTATAACTCTAATAAAGAAGAATGACAAAAGTGAAGACTTTGAAAAAAAAGTACATATGATATACTAAAGGATATGAAGAATAACAAAGAAGTGAATGATATAAGGTGCTGACATGAAGTTACTGATGATGTGAATATTATGAGCAATATTAGGATAAGAAATAGTAAGGTATATAAGTCTGCCAACTAATTATTAATAAAGAGTACCAGAGTCTTATCAATAGCATAAATGAACATCTAGTAGTCTTGGTGTCAGTGATGCCTGATTAAGAGATAAGATTTGTGACATATTTTACTTAAGTTTTGATAAGTTTGATAAGGGGAGGCCTTAGTGAGAAGAACAATTTCTATAGACGAAATATATTTTCTCATTTCACGATTTTACAAAGATCATTGATGAAGAAAAGAGCTAAAGATGGGCTTGAACTCATCCATAAGAGTCATCAAGAGATGCCAAATATACTTTCGACCACAACTTTTGGCACATATTGTGGCAGCTTAGGTATTAGGCCAAGTAGGGTCTCCAAATACCAACTAATCGCAAAGCTCTTATAGGTCAAACACATAAAGATGGATGATTTGACCAGGTTATTATTGCATTTAATAAAGTTGGCTATAAAGTTGAAATTAGTTGAGAGTATCAAATACAAAATAACTACTTCTAAGAAAATCATATACCCTTTTAGTAGTATCAAATTGACAAAAATTAAGCTTGATTACGTCAACAGATGTATTATGAAACTAGGTTAGAATTTACTAATTCATATCATCCCAATATACTAGACGTTCTACAAACATATCCTTTGCATCATCTAGCTTTTGAGTAGGTTTAGGTATCTCACCAATAACTATATTCCAAAGAGTCTTCATTTGAGAAAGCTACATATTTATTCAACCCGCAAATCATAGTTAGATCCATCAAATAAGGCATTAGTTAGTTGAGGAATGTATTGATAAAACTTGGGAAGTATTTATCATGAACACAAGACAAAACATTCTTAACAACAAAGTTTTAAAACACACAAAATTGAAGAAACCTATATTTAGAGCTACAATTTGTTAAATTTGACCTAAAAATGAGTTTAAAACACCCAAAAACTTTAAGAATTGGTCTAATTTTTGACAAAATCAGTAAAAAAAATTAAACTGTTCAATCAAAATTTGGTCAAAGACATTTGAATCAAGCTAGGTTAATGAACTGGTTGAACCAGTGATGATATAGGATGCTAACATATGGATGATGTGGCAGTCACATAGGACCAAATACTAATGTGGTAATAAAGCAAGGCCCATGGTTGATGTGAGACAATGATGTGGTAGTGATGCAACTAGCCACTGATGATGTGGTACTATGACGTGGCAATGATTTGGTGATGGTGTATGGAGACATGGGCCACATATAAATTGACACTTATCACTTTGGCTACTGTGTATTTTAGTTGAAACGATGATGTCGTTTTAGCTATGGAATTATCAAAACAATGTTGTTTTAGGTTGTCATCAACCACTGAAATATGGAATTTCATAAGTTGATGTTGATCTTCTTGGGGAGTGGGAGGGTGCATGGAGTGGCCTTTTAAGTTGTCGTTTGTGTCGTTGTGATAGTCGTAAAGAGTACAAGAGTTTGGTATATATTAAAGGCTACTTAAACTACAAATTAACTATGAAAGTTGAGAACTAAAAGAGTTATCCTTTTTATAAAGGGAGGTAGTTAATACCATATAAGAAGAAAAGAAAACTTTGTATTTCTATGTGTATAAAAATTATACATAAAGAACTATTTATACATAAATTTAGACAAGAATACACAAAAATATATTTTATAATTATTACATAAATGTATATAATGCATATATTGGAAAATTAAGGTAGGATTTGACCCCACATGAATAAAATAATTATGAAATTTTTTCGTTTTGATTTCTTGAAAGCCTTAAGGTCATTTAAATTTTATAAAATGATTAACACGTAAATCATAATAAAACTTAAATATTAATTTATACCTTATTTCGAATCTTGATCATATTCTTGTTGAATCTCCTGAACCATTTCTAAAATCGACTTATCATAATCACACAAGTTGTTAAGAGAACTCTGCAACTATTATAAAGAGGGTTAGATAATAAGTACTTTTAGAACTTAAGTGTATTTATAATAGGTTTTGAACATTTTAGTAATTTAATTCATATTAAATTATAGTTTCAATTAAAATTTAATTAGAATTACAGATATTTTTAATTGAGCACTAGCTATGCCTAAAAAAATTAGTATCTCATATTGATCCCTATAAATTAAATATCTCATATTTAATTATAAAATTTATTAAACTTTTGAATCAAGTTTAACTTGATTAAAATATTTTTCTTTCATTAACCTGTTCTTTAAATGTGACCCATTAATTTTCAAAATATGTTAGACAATAAATATAAATTATAACCTTAAATCATGGATAAGATTTGATAAATTAAACTATTTTAATTTATTTTTAATTCTCTAATTAAAAAATTTATATCTATAGATCAAGATTGATGTCTAGCAATATATCACAGTTACCCAAATATTTAGAAATGTCAAAGTGATTTCGACTAATCTTTCTATACATAATTTTTTTAAATAATTCAATCATTTCTTCATACAATGTTTTGATTAGACAGAAAAATGGAAATAATGTCTTCTTTATTTCAGTTCAATCATGTTAATTCTTCATCATTAGTAGTCAATTCAATTAAATACATTTGAAAATTATTTTCAAAATGTCATTCTACCTTAATTAAGGATTTCTAGAATTAATACTAGTCAAGAACAATAAAATATTTTCCCTAATCACTTTATGGTTAGGAATCTTGTATTGATCACTTAATTACCTCTATATAGTTCAGGTTATTCTAACTACTGACTGAGTTACTGTTGACTAAAATATGTGATAAGTAGTATGTGAATCTGTTCTCTAACAAGCATTTATACGTTTATTTAAGTATCTTCTTACTTTAGTTTATAAGATCGACTACTTCCTTTATAAAAAAAAACACAATGCATGTTAGTATTTTTATGCTCTATTAATGTCTAATCTCAATATAACAATGATCATGAACAATTTATGAATAATACATACAATACAATACAAATTTCGTAATTATAATCTCATCATAATTTTATTTGTAATTTATATTTATCTCTCGTATTTTGTCATATATGTTTAAATATACAAAAAATAAAGAATATTTTTAAATAATTATGTTTCTAAACTACAATTCAACTTATTGATTGTAAAGTATCATTTGTTTCAGTTTTAAGTAGGCTTCTCTAGCACTTTAATTCCTAGTAAATCATAAATCAAGCTGAAACTTTGAAGATGAAGCCAGAAAGGAAATTGATGCTCGTTCTTTATTGATTTGTCGGGTTGGTTTGGTTTTCAGGTGGCAGGGTTGATTCTTTAAGCCTTCAAAATAAGATTTTGGATGAGTTTTCGACCCTTAACACTCTTTATCTTTAAGCTGTATTCAATTTAAGAACTTATTTGGTGAGAATTTCACGACAATCCCCCCCTTTTATGGTAGAAATGACATATATATATATGAAAAATATGATAATGAATAAGTGTGGATAAGAAAAGCAAGGGGAAGCACATGAACGCCGCATGTTACCGATGAGCATAGCCACAAATAAATATGTTAAAGTATGATTTCTTAAAATCACTCAACTGGCCTGTCGGCGGGTCAACACATGATATTGACTCTCAAAAGACGGCGCGTCGTGTATCAGAAATAAACTAAGCAAATCGCATATATGATATTGACATCTAAGCCAGAAAACTAGGATAGGGATGTGGTGATAGTATAAGAGACAAGGCTTTTCTAGAAAATTAAAAAAAAAAACTCTAGAAATGAGCTTTACAGGTAACTTTATCATCACTTAAAAAGTGTGATTACCAAAACATTTTTCAGTGCGATTTTCTCATGTGGTTTATGGCTACACTTCATAGCCGAAATATGTCTCCAGTCCACTTTGCTCCGTCTCTTCTATAATTACTAAAAGGGGTTGACTCCGAGTCACAAATCTTTTTAAGTCAACACTATTACACCACAACTTTGGTGGATCAGGAACTACCGTTGTCACAATCACATTCTAAACATTTTGTATTTGCTTCAGATATTCAGTCTGTTCCTGAAAGGAGAGAGACAGGAAGCTTTAGCAGTTTGGAATATAGGCAGCCGCTTGCATGACTCCTATGAATAGGTGTAACTTGGCCACCTTAGCTTCCGGAACCGGACCTGGATCTTATTCACAGGATAGCCCTTTTGGTCAATCTTTGTTCCCTGTATAAGAATGTAAAATTGGCATTGAAATTTGCACCTCCGAGTATATGTTTGCATCTCTGTCCCTGAAATTTATAGTTTGTGTTCCTATCACCAAGTATTATATAGTTCTATTACATTTTTTTATTTAGTAATTCACGAATTTTGGTATATTATTGATAAATTGTAATGATATTGTTGACAAAATCCTGTGCTCAGAAACTTTGTTCATGTGTTCAGACGTCGGGAAGAGCTTGCTTGGTTTCCGGGCTCAGATCCAGTAAAAAGGTTCTACAGTATTGGCACACTGTTCGAATTAGCAACGGAAAGTGTGCATAAAACCAAGCCAAGCCTGGTAAAAGAAAGGCCGTCTTCTGGCATTTTGTGTCCCACACTTTTTCTTGGACCTTGTTTCGGTTCATATACAATTAAAATTAGCAATAGGTTGGATTGTTCTAGTCTTTAAAATTAAGGGAAACTTTGGCTTCACTCCTTTGTGATTTTTAGTTTTATTTTTAATTTTAATTTTTACATTTTAGTTTATGTTTTTTTCATTAAAAAAATTAAAAACATATTTTGTTGAGATTTGTAAAATAAAAATTAAAAACAAAAATTTGTTTAGTTACGATAAATAAGAAAATTAATAACCTAGAAATGCAAACTAATAACCTAGAAATGCAGAAATAAAAAAAACTAGAAACGGAAAAATCAGAAACGCGAAATGTAGAAACATAAAAGCCAAAATAAACCAAAAACATAGAACAACAAACAATTGAAAATGCAAAAACAAAGATAAACAATAAATAGGAAAACTAGAAAAGCAGAAATAAAAACCATAAACGCAAAAACATCAGATGTCAATGGAAAATAACAAATCAAGAAAATTAGAAAAAACACAAGATAATTAGAAAAATATCAAATCAATTTCGAAAATTCATATAGTTAAAAAGCTCAAACTTACGTTTGTTAGCGAATATATAAAACCAATTAAGTTGGCTTCACACAACAGTTTAAACTATTGTGATAAAATGGTCGCTTAATATGGTATCAGAGCCTTTATGACCAAACAGTCTTGAGTTCAAATCCTACCACCCACCTATTTATCATCAAATTAATTCAGCACAAGGTAGAGTAGGCCTGTGCAAGTTTCAAGCTCAAAAGGCTTTTACTTGAGGGGATGTGTTAGCGAATATATAAAATCAATTAAGTTGGCTTCACACAACAGATTAAACTATTGTGGTGAAATGGTCGCTTAATAATGCTTTCTGCACGGATAGAAAACGAACGTAAGACGGAAATGAGAGAGAAAAGAAATAAGTTTGGGACGTAAGAGAGAAGAGAGAAGAGAGAAGAGAGAACAGAGAAGAGATAGAGTTTATATAAAAAATGAAGTTTATAAAAAGAGGAAGTATAAACGAAAACGTGTAAAAACCTATTGTGAAATATTAGAAAAACATCTTTTTTACGATTTTGTAAAGTTGTTGTGATTTTTTATTTTTAAAAACAAAAAATGATAAAAATATTCAAATTTCAACCAAATACGTTTTAAAGACTTGTTTCTCTTTTTATGAAAACCACAACCAAAAAAATAGAAAAGAATGGAAACAAATAGTTCCTAAGTTATAATATAATTTTTTTAAAAACATAAAACTAAATATATATATTTAAATTAAATTTAAATATAGTTTGATTCATGAATTTGAAATTAGATCGATTTATCTTAACTTAAAAAATTGATTATGATTATCTAAAGTTGAAAGAATTATCAAATTCAAATCTGATTAGAAATAAATACTTGAATTCGAGTTTAAATTTGAATTTAATTATAACTGAACCTAATTTTTAATTTAAAAAATTAAACTTATTTTCTTATTCTTGAAGTATCTCAATTAATTTTCCATCCGTTAACAACCCAAAGAACATTGCACGTTGAGAGTAATGAGGTTGCAGTCCGTAACTCTTAATAGTTATAAACCAAGTAGTTCTGTTAGTCATACCGACGGTAGAATTGAGAGCTTTTCATGTACCATAATTCTAATATGTCGACTCTATGACTAAACTGCACGACAAGGACAATGTTCATCGATTTGGTCAATTCACCGAGTCCCCTTTTATTATTTTTTTAGCAAGTAATCTTTTTTCTGAAAAGTCCAAAGACCCACTGTATTAATTTCGAAGTTTCGAAGAAAACAAAACTGCTGATGCAAAATTCGATAACGAGATGTCACTCGCCATTCGATAAATATGCTAATAATTGGGCATCTCATGATTCAGATAAGATAATAGATCAAAAAGCAACGGTGTTGGAGACTGGAGAGCGTTAAGGACTTTTCCAGGTTTAACGGGATCGTGTGGTTAAGAAGGCTGACAAGTTGGCTGGACCAATTCGTAAGGGAAACTATTGGTGAGTTCACACTTTTTGTCGTTCTAAAACAGTTTAATGATATTATATCCTCATGATTTTATGTAGTATCTGCCTGCTAAGGATGCTTGCAGGTAGCCTCGAGGAGTAAAATGTGCAGAATGCAATTAGATTCATCCTCCAGTTTAACATATTCGTAATAATTTATTTTGTCTGTATATGAACACGGAAGGCATCAACCTGTTTTGTAAGTTGCATTTTCATCTCTGTATTAGAAAAGAATATACTTTGATACACAATCATTTGTTAGGCTAGGCTGTGTTTTTTTTTCAGAGCACTTTTAAAATTGCATGCTCGTATATAAGAGTCTCAATTAAAAGTTTATTAACTTAAATATTAACTTGTCTCTATGCTACAAGTGCTTCATATCTCTTAAGATGATAACGGACCGGGCCGGATCCTCGCTTTTGCTAAGGCCGAGGCTCCAATCAGGCTCGAAGTAGAAGACTCAAGCCTTAGTTCTACTCGGCCTGACTTGAACTATTTTTTAAATTAAAAATACAAAAAATAACATTATTTTGTTTATAAGTGTTGAGCTTTATATTGGGTTAAACCTTAGCCTTTTTTAAAAAGATTGGGATCAAGACCTAATTACTATCTCTAATGTTATGTCCCGAGTCTTTTACTTGAAGGGGGGCCAAATTGCAATGATCATATAATTTTTGTAAAGTCTACAAAAAAAGTTCAACTTTAGAAAAACCCAATTAGCCCAGAAGAAAAAAAGAGAGGAGATTTTTAAGCAAAATTTCACCCCTTTTATTAGTGATTTCAATAATCATAAACTAGTTTTTAATTGAATTTATGTTGTGATTGTTTGTGATAATAATTTTGGTAAAATTGGAAAAAAAACAAACTAAAGAAAATGTGGATGGAAAAATGAGAAAAAGAGCAGATAGGAGAAGAGGAAAGGAGAGGGTGAACAAGAAGAAAAATTAGAAAAAATTAAGATCTACGAAGAGCAAAATAAGAATGTGAAAATTTAAAGGTAAAATTATAATTTAGTTCTTGTAAAGGTATTTTGTAATAATGAAAGAATGTGAAGGTAAAATTGGAATTTTAATAGTTAAGATATTTTAGTAATTATAATAGTAAGGTAAAGTAAAGATATTTTAGTAATTAAAAATAAAATGGTAAAAGGGGGTATTTTGGATTATTACGTGTAATTAGGATGAAAAATTTTCTTAAATAAAGTCTTATTGAATTTTGTAACATCAAGGACTAGAGGATGGATTAGGGAGCAAATTGGAGCCATTAATTAATTAAGTCCGAAAATCAGGTTAGAATAACCTTAAACTGTACCTTAATATTAGTGTAAGATTCAAAAGATTTTGAAATTCGTTATTAATATTATTTTATGGTGAATCAATTTTGAATTAGTAATTAATTAAATTAATAATTGCATATGTGAATTTTTAAAATATAAGAACTTTGTTTATTTATTAAATAAATAATTAACAAAGTACAGGATGTTCAGTGATTATATTTTGTTACATATTATGATATATATCGATTGATAATTTGGCAAAAAATATGATAATTAAAATTTTCAATTGGACATGGGTATAATTTGTTAAGTATCTTCCCAAATCCCAAATATTAGCTATGTGAAATTTTCAAAGATGGGCTTTGTTTTACTTACAAGTTGTGGTCCACTAAGTAAAGAGTTCTTTGATTGACCCATCGGTGGTAGATTTTGGTGGCTTATTGGAAAAGCCAATTTAAGATGAGAAAAATAGGCTTTACCCTTTTATACTACAAAGAGGGGGTTGCCCTAAAAACTAGAATAAAGAAGGAGAAAAAGAGAAATCTACTTAATTGTTTTGGTGTGTGAGATTGCAGTTGTTTGGTGAGATAATCAAGAGGAAGCGAATCGTCTTTGACAGGTATTTGGTGTTGGTATCTCTTGGGTTTGTAGAGAGTACTAAATTTGTTAGGGTTTTCAATTTGTACTAGAACCTAGAGATAATTGTACTTGTCGTTCAAATTATTGTTGTTGGTTGTCAATTGTACTCTTGATTATTATAGTGGATTGATTTTAGTCCGTGAAGACTATTGGTTACTCATGGTGAGGTGAAGGATGGTCAAAAGAGTTGGATGTTGGAATCAGCCACTTTGGTTCATGTTTGTAGAGACCAAGCCTTGTTTGATACTTTGCACTAAGATGGAAAGTATGGCCACATCAACATGGTGGGTGATCAAAAGTTGAAGGTCTAATGCATGAGGATCGTGAGGATGAAGCTCGATGATGGTATGACTCGAACCTTCCACAATGTGAGGTATGTGCCAAGTGCTCATGATAGCCTTATTTCCTTGGGTAAATTGACAAAGTAAGGGCGTAGATATGTTGGTAGTGGGAGGTGGTGCAAAGTGTACCGTGGTGCTCGCTTGGTGATGCAAGGGATGAAGACCAATAACAACATTTTTTATATGGAGGGCCATTGCATCTGGAGGGACAAGGTCGTGAAGAAAAAGGTCTGATTCTCGGATGAGGTGGAGGTGTTTGGTGATTTGGGTCGGGGAAGGAATATGTTGGGTATCTCCCTAAATCCCAAATACTAGCTATATGAGTTTTGCAAGGGAGAGCTTTGTTTTACTTACAGGTGGTGGCCCACTAAGTAAAAAGTTCTTTGATTGGCTTATAGGTGGTAGGTTTTGGTGGTTTATTGGAGAAGCCAATTTATGATGAGATAAATAGTCTTTACCCTTTTTTTGCTACAGAAAGGGGGTTGTTATAAAAACCAAAACAAAGGAGGAGAAAAAGAGAGGTCTACTCCATTGTTTTGGTGTGTGATATGACAGCTGTTTGGTGAGATAATCAAGAGGAAGCGGATTGTCATCGACAACTATTCAGTGTTGGTATCTCTTGGGTTGTATAGAGTACTAAATTGATTAGGGTTTTCAATTTGTACTAAAACCTAGAGATAATTGTACTTGTCATTAAGATTATTATTGTTGGTTGTTGATTGGACTCTTGATTATTATAGTGGATTGATTTTAGTCTGTGAAGATCCGAACTATGATTTGTTCTAAGTTGAGAGGCATTTTTCATATAAATTGCGTTTGCGTTGATTTAGTTTTTTGCACTTTATTTCTCTTGCTATTATTTTTGTTTACGTTGTAGTAATTTTCTCCAACATAATTAAGAATATTACGGTATCATAAATTACGTTCATGAAATTAAATAAAGATGAGTTTATGATAGGTTGAGAATAGATTGTGAAAATTATGAATATATGGGTTGCTTATAAAAAGCTATATTTGATAGCCATTGATTGATAAGTTGTTAGGTATGAGCGAGCGATAACTAGGTACCTATCTATGGAGCAGGTATTGTGACATCCTGAGTCCTGAGAATGTCCTGTGCTGATGGTTAGGTACCAAAGTGTTGTCGAGATATCTTGAGTCTTGAGAATATCCTGTATTGATAGCTAGGTACTAACTAGAGTAGTACCAGAGTACCAAATTAGATTAAGGAAATGAGGTACCCTGTGTCAATATTTATACATCTACTTACGTTTCCACTTAGTGAGTGATTATGATGAGTAAAGATGAGCTAACATATCATTGGATGTAAACCTGCTAAGTTAAAAAACTCCAGTCAATTTAGTTATTATAATGAGATAAAACAAAAATGACAATAATAAAATAATATTAGTATTGAGTAATGATAAAAATTTGAATGTTTGTCAAGTATTATATATATATATATATATTATCATTTGACTAATTTAAATATATATTGACTTACTTGATTTTAATTGGTACAGTCATCTTACTCTTATCAAGTAGATAATTCACCTCTTGCCACTGTTTTTTTAGGAGTTAGAAAGATTATCGATAACTCCAATTTACATGATTGACATTGTGGAGTTTAAGTAGGGCTAGCAGATCAAATTGAATAAAATTGTTTTATTGCATATACTTTTAAATACAACAGTTCAGATGATTATGCTTGTAAAGATAATTTTTGTAAATGATGAACAACAATTTTGAAACTAATGAAGATTTTTGCAATTAACGATATAATTGTTAAATTTGGATAAATTATGGTTTAAGAATTTTTGGAGTGTCACACTTTTCATTAGGTATTAAAACTAGATATGGTTTCAAAACTGGATTTTATGGTGTTATTGGTGGACCTTCTCTTGGCATAATTCCTGTAAGATAACTGAAGTTTTGTGTGGCTAGTTTTTGATCATAGTCTAGTTTTTAACATTTTCCGCTTATAAGAATGAAAATTTTCTTACAGCTATGCATTGAAGAATTCAATTATTCTATGCCAAAGAATTGGTGGCAATACTTGAATGTGTGT
Source organism: Erythroxylum longipes (assembly GCA_027563885.1). NCBI lineage: Eukaryota > Viridiplantae > Streptophyta > Magnoliopsida > Malpighiales > Erythroxylaceae > Erythroxylum > Erythroxylum longipes. Next base: position 25,405,813 of record JAOQMS010000009.1, on the reverse strand, counting down.
AAATGGAAGAGAAGTACGCTATAAGGATACGGAATTACTTGCTACTAGAGGAATTCCAACAGATAGGAATGGGTCTCACATCGTTGAGACATCTGGGAGAGTCCTGGATGAGGACACTGGCGAAGAACTAGAAATCTTGCAGGCTTGCAATAATGTAAAAGTATCATGCAGTTCACCTTTGACTTGTTTCACTTGTTACTCTTTGAAAAATTGATATTCTATTTTAATGTCGGTTACCACGTAGTAATTATACTTCTGAAGCAATCCCCTATTTCTACAAAACGGTCATATAATGCTGTGTAAAAAAGTTGGACTTGTATGTGTTCAATAAAATAGTACAAAGTCCCTTTCCATTGTTGAGTCTCTGCTCCAAAATCTTACTTTATTTAAAGTTGGAAAATGTGTCCACTTTGTAACACGTAGCATAGACCTTATTACGTGTCTCGGATCGTTCATGAAAGGGTTAAAAATGAAGGAAATGTGAAATATCTGATTTCAGTTCCATCTCGACTTTCGAAGTGATTTTTGTGGCCAAAATGAGCTCCAATCTTTCGGGACCTTCACGAGAATCATTCACCGACACGTGTTTAACGTTTTTCTATAGTTTTCTCAATACGTAAACGCTCTTAATGAGTTAGAGAATCAGTATACTTACGAATGATATGAGCAATTGTAGGAGACTTTAACCTTTATATATGGCTTCCATATCGAGCTTCCCTATCACAGGCCTGATATAGGTCCCGTCCACACTAGTCAGGATCTAATTCTCTCCTATACTTTGACCCATTGATTTAGATCATTTATTGAACTACTTTATTACTTTTATCTATATCAAATTACGTAACTTAACTGATAAGTTATTGAAAAATTAAAAAATAAAATTAGTGGTTGTCCAACTTTATGGGAAATGACAAAATTGTTTAACATTCCCCCCCTTGGACAATCATTAATTGCAGTTTTGATTCAAGTTTAAAAATAGTTTGAAAACTCGGTTAAGTTATTCTACTGTATTGGTACCAACTTTAAAAATAAAAAATGATAGATAATGAAAGTATAACATTCCGTCCTGCAAGGTTTTTGATATCGGAAAATATCAAACACATGTGTCATGTGTGACATAGGACCAATATAATCACGAATATCTAATACCTTACTAACACGAATGGGAAAATAGATTGTGGCAAACTAGGATGATACCTGTATGATCTAATGTGTATCATCTTCATTTGTAGGTCTCAGTTTCTTCAACTTTATGCTAAACTGCATATGCTAAACCGCAGCGGAAAAATTTGTTTTCTCTCATCAAATGCTAAAGAACATTAGAGAAAACCTTTATGTTCTCCAACTGAATGCTAAACTGCATTGGAGAACCTTTATGGAATTAAACTTTATATTCCCCTATGTTATGTCAAATTTATGGATATCCATACTAAACCGTATGTGTTTAAATAACATAGGCTCAAGGTCAATATTTATATATGCCCAGTGACCTTTAAAATTCTTAAGATTAACACAAATCTTAAGACTTTTGTATGTATTATGACTATACACAAGAACAATTATTACTGAGGATAAAAGGATGATCATCTATATTAATAAATAATCATAATTTCATAATACATCAATATGTACAAACATTTAAGGAGTAAAAACAATGATCCCTAACTACTACTGTTTGAGAACCTTAACACGCCCATACTGGATACATGTTTAACAAACACTAATGGGTGAAGTCCTTTAGTCAATGGATCAGCTAACATCTCCTCAGTCTTGATATGCTCCACTTCGACGTCACCTTTCTAAATTAACTCCTTTATGGTCAAGTATTTGACCTCTAAATGCTTAGACCCTGTGATGTTCTTATTGTTGTTACTAAACAAGACTGTAACAAGATTATCACCTTACAACCGAATGGGTCTAGCTACCGAGTCTATCATAGACAACTCAAAAATTAAGTTTCTAATCCAAACCGCTTGTGTAGCAGCTCCATAACATGCAACAATTTTTGCATGCATGGTCGAGGAAGTTACTAGTGTCTGCTTGACACTCTTCCACGATACTGCATCATCTGCTAACATAAAATGTACCTTAAAGTGAATTTGCGATCATCCGGGCACCTAGCAAAATCAGAGTCTGTATACCTTTTTCTATATGTCAATGTATAATCTTTGGTATCCTTTAAGTATCTCAACACTCTCTTAACTTCATTCCAATGGTCTAAACTTGGGTTAGCCAAATATCGACACAACATTCCAACAACAAATGCAATGTCCGGTCTAGTGCACACCTAAGCATACATCAGGCTACCAACTATACTAGAATACAAAACATTCCTCATAGCCTCTCTCTCAACTTCATTCTTTGGACACTGTGCCAAAGATAATCTCTCACAATGAGAAATAGGTACTACAACAGGTCTACATTCAGCCATGTTAAACCATTGTCACAACCACTCAATGTATGCTCTTTGTGAGAGGCTTAATGAGTGTTGAGATTTGTCTTGGCGAATCTGTATATCGAGGACAAAAGATGCTTAACCTAAATTCTATCCAAAATTACAAAATGTACTCATTCTATAGTATTTTGAACATAACTCATAAAATAATGAACCAAATTGTATGATCTTAGAGTCATTAGAAACTTAAGGCATAGGGGAACAATTGTTTATAAGGAAGCGTTGTCTAAAACCTCCATCTTCCTTGTCATAATGATCATGCAATGTTGACCTGAAAGTGGGTTTTGAGAAAAAACTAGAATAGTTAATGAGTGTATGAATTTTGACACATTTGGAGTACAATTGATCTTT
>JAOQMS010000009.1:25391631-25402907 GCA_027563885.1 Erythroxylum longipes | reverse complement strand
TGTGTACTGAATCTTAGACATGAAATGTCCGAGGAGTTTTGATGCATGATTAAAACATTGGAAGTGCTACTTGTATGTGAATGAGATTGTCTACATGGTTCTCAACCTGAATGTTTATGTCGGACCTAGTCCGATGATTATTGTGAATAGGAACATGAATGCAAATGTAATTGATCAAATGTGATATTGAAGTGTTCCTTGAATATAAATTTGGTGAAATATGTGTTACTCAACATGTTTTTTTTTTGAGTGCCGGACTAATGCCTGATGATATATGTAAATGGGACTAAAAATGTGCTTGAATGGGAATGAGATTGAAAATGAGAATGATTGACAATATAATTGATTGAATATGAATAAGAGGCATTTCATACATGAATGCATGATCAAATAATGATAGTTGTGAAACGAGTAGCCACCAAAAATGAGCTTAAAGCTTCGAAATGTGATATAGAGCCAAAGGTATACAATGAGCCCTGTATCCGCAACGGGTAAGGGACAGTATCAATGAGCCCAGTATCCACAATAGATATGGGACAGTTTAGGCACTCAGTCATATTAGGCACTCAGTTACAACAAGGTAATAATTGAATGTGGATCACATGAACATTGCATATACACTTATTAAATGTAATTGACTAATTGAATTGTAATATGAATATGCACTTAACTAAGATTGGGATATATGCATTCTATGATATGTGGTGCTAATTGTTAAATGGAAAATTGTGAATCATGTGCTTATATGATTTGATATGTGGTATGAAATGGGTGAACCATCAAGGATGGTTACATCATTGAGTTTGCAAAACTCACCAAAATTGCAACGTTGATATTTCAGGTCCGAGAGAGGACATTAGAGACAGATAGACTCTACGAGAAGACTAATTCTTATATTTTTGTCAAGAAATGACTTAAAAGTCGGTCAGCTGAGATTGAAAGATTATTTAGTATTTTATATGCAATTCCTCTTTCAAGCAGTGTATTATGTATCGGGATTTGACATTGTATATATTCGGATGGTTTTGTAAAGCTACAGTGTAAGTTTGGTTTTTATGAAATGAAATTAGGAATGCAGTTGATTTTAAAATTTGGTGACTTTTCTGTATAATAGTTGATGCCATGATTAATTTGGATATGTGATTGCTCTAACTTGCCATTATTATAGATTATATATTGGAATGTCTATAGGGTGTTCCGGTATGTGATTTATGGTAGTGGGGTGTTACATTTAAAGTGTTTGGGCAAAAGTTGCTTCACCTTATGCAACATGGTCAAATCATTTGACGCAAGCAAGATATCATCCATGTACAATAATAGAAAGATAACTTTGCTTTCCTTAACCTTATAGTATAAGCATCTTTCAACTTTATTTTTCACAAAGCCAAACAAGGCCAAAACCTCATCAAATTTTAGGTACCATTTTGTGGAAGCTTGTTTCAGACCGTATATTGATTTAGTCAACTTACACACTTTGTCAATTGCATCTTGATCCTCAAATCCTTCAGGTTACTCCATATAGACCTCCTCATAAAGGTCACAATTCAGGAAAGTAGTTTTAACGTTCATCTGATGTAGCTCCATATTATAACAAGCTATTATTGCTATAATCATTCTAAATGCGTCCTTTGAGGATACAGGAGAGAAGGTAATATTGAAGTCAACTTTTTCTCTTTGAGTGAATCCCCTGGAAACTAATCGCGCCTTAAACCGCTCAACTTGACCATATGTGTCCTTCTTGGTCTTAAATAGCCATTTACAATTGACAGGTCTGCAATGTTAAGGTAAATCAACCAGCTCTCACACCTTATTATGCCTCATAGATTACATCTCATCCTTCATCGCTTTCTATTAAAAGTCTGCATGGGGTCCAAAAACGGCTTTTGCAAAAGTAACTGGATCCACAACATGTCCTATATCATAGTATTATTCACTCAAATAGACTATGTAAGATAATGAAATAGCAAGTTGCCTTTATCTGGTAGATTTTTGTAATTGTATAGGTTCTTGTACCTCAGGAACCTCTTCCTGAATAGGTGTAGGTTCCTGTGCCTGCATGCGTATGGTACTCAGACCTTCATCCATTGGACCTAACCGTATGAGGGGCAGATACGAAATAATTATAGTATCCATCCTGCTGTCTCCTTGAGGGTGCGAGGATCCTCCCTCATTATGGACATCGTATTCCAGAAACTTAGCCGTCTGCGATTCGACTATTTTTGTCCCTTATTCTTTACAGTAAAATCTGTAACCCTTAGAGTGGCCAGGATATCCTATTAGATAGCAACGAGTGGAACGAGGTTACAATTTGCCCTTATAAGGATTATATAACCGTACTTCAGCAGGGCAGCCCCATACACGAATGTGTGAAAGGTTTGTTTTCCACCATTTTTAGAGTTCAAAAGGCGTCTTAAATACTGACTTTCTTGGGACTCTTTTGATGGATTCGACCCAAAGGTATTCAGGTAGGTTAGTCTTGCATTGACCTAATCATGTCCTTTAGGGTGCGATTAGGCCTTTCAGCCGCACCATTTTGCTCAGGACTACTTGGCATAGTGAACTGAGTCACTATTCCAGTTGATTCCAAATACCTGGCAAATAGACCCTTTTCTTATCTTGCAACTCCATGTCTACTATAGTATTCCCCTCCCTTATCAGATCTGACAATCTTTATTGATTTTCCCAACTGGTTCTCAACCTCAGTCTTAAAGATCTTGAACTTATTAAGAACTTCAGACTTTTCCTTAACTAAGAACACATAGACATAACAGGAATAATCATCTATAAATGTCAGAAAATATCTAGCATTGCATAACGTGATTGTATAAGGACCACTAACGTCTATTTGTATGAGTTCTAATAACCCAAAAGCATGATTTGACCCTTTTTCTTTATCTTGGTCAGCTTACCTTACAATAATCAATATATGTTTCCAGATCACTGAAGTCTAGAGTTGGGAGAGTGTTCTCCTTTATCAATCTCTTAACCCTCTCCCTAGAAATGTGGGCAAGGTGCTTATGCCACAACATGTGTGATGTTTCCTTTATGAAGGCTCTCTTTTGAGTAACAGGTTCGGCAATATAAGAAGAGACATACATTTCGTTAAGAGTAAGACACATTTTATATAATCAGTAGGATAAGAAGGCAGTTATGATATGTCTTGCATTGATAGGCATATTTACAACTGAAGTATCAAATACAAAACGATAACCCTCTTTATCCAAAACTGATATATAGATCAGATTCTGTCTAAAAGACGGTATATAAAAAGTGTCTCGTAAAACTAGTACAAACCCTGTATCAAGGTTCAAACCTACATTCCCTACATATAAAACATCCAGCTCTTCATCTTTTCCGACCATCAGCTTCTCCTCTCCTTTAGTCAACCTTCTCGTGGATTTGAACCACTGCATTGTGGAAGCAATAGGATTAGAAGCTCCACTATCTAACCACCAAGAACATGATGTGGTTACAGCTAAGTTAGATTCATGAATCATGTAGACCGAGGAGTTACTTGATAGTTCCTGTTTAACCTTCCAAAGTTTGTACTTCGGGCAATCAGCCTTCTTATGCCCCTTCTTCTTACAGAAGAAGCACCTTATACTCTTCATAATATATGAGCCCTTGGTAATACTAGATTGTCCAATCTGAATATATGGAGAGGGTTTGGATTTCTTACCCTTACTTTTAGGCTGTTGGGGCTTCGCCTTTCCTTACCTTTGGCAGTTGCATATAGGGCTATATGAGAAGAATTCTTAAGCTTCTCCTCAGTTGCAACACACTAAAAAAATCAGGGCATTGATGTCCCAGCCCTCATCTTGAGAGATGTATAATGTCGCCAACATCTCAAACTCTCGTGGGAGAGTATTAAATGCCTGATGCACTATGAGTGTGCTAGGAATGGGTACATCAATTGCCTGCAGTTTACTTTGAAAGTAAACCATCCTGATGATGTACTTTCTGACGCCTCCTTCTCCTGTGTACCTCATAGAGAATAGCTCTTTAATCAAGGTGCTCTGCGCCGCACAGGAAGACACCTTGTACCTCTGGGAAATACTGTCCATAAACCCTTTTGTTATGATCGGATCCGGTAATCTACTAAGCAGATGATCAGGGATCAACCTCTTGGTGATCAAATAACACATTCTATTTGACCGCTCCCAAATTGCCATAGCTGCCTTATCAGCTTCTGAGCTGATATCAGTGAGTGGAGAAGGTCTCTCTATATGCATCGCCATGTTAATGTCGGCCATCTCCAGGGTAAATTTAACACCCTTCTTCCACTTCTTGAAATTGAAACCAGTTAAGGTCTCAATCATGACAGTATTGTTATTTACAGAAAAGGTGGCCGCAAAGTAGAAAAGACAATGTAAAGATCAACATAAATGCAGGATAATAGCGATACTCAAAGCATTAAAACAATATCTATATCGAGAACCCGATAACACATATTATGAAATACCTATGGACTGAATACATAATATATGCAATTAGACCTCTACTTAAAAGCGATCAAAGTACAAACTATCAACTCTCATGACACTACCACTTGTATAGATCATTCAAGCAGTAACTTTCTTCCATCTAATGCCTTTATGTGCATCTCAAAATCTCATATAAGGCTAGCACCTGTGGGCAGAATAATCAAATATGAGACCAGAGACATCCCCCAACATGCAAGTGGTACAATCCAAATACTAACTTAAAAGGCCACTGTGACGACTGCAATCTCACTAGTACCCAAAAAGACTTCAAACACAAGGGATACATCCTTATGTTATCCGCACATTTTATGTGGGTATAATGTATGTGAAAATCAACTATAAATGCAAAAACCAAATGCACAGTCAAATAATCACACTAGTACTGAAAACATTGTCTTTAAACTTTATTTGAGACTTTTATCTTAAAATTCTTAATAAAAGTGACTATCGTACTTTCCCGAATACCGAACCTACCACATGGGACATAAAACCTTAAGTGTTTCCCTTACGTGTGGTCGGAGCATAAAAATTCGCTCAAAATTAGCTTAAAAACACTTTAAAACCTTTTTCTAAAATTCAATTACTAACGTGTCCCCATCCTCGTCGTCCACGTGTTGGGACATGTACGCGCCCGTCGGTCCCTCGCCCATGGGAGAACGAGCCTCGTGAGGTGCGTGCAACACGGGTCCGTCACCTCATGGAGCCATATGGGAGGACCCTACTAAACTGCCCTCTGGCGGTTATTGTAGCACCGTTGATGATGCAATCGCCCTCCGACTGGGAGGGAGATTTTCTGTAGCATCCAGGGACTGATTTCTCGCACTTTTTAACCCATTTTTCATAGCTAGCCTCACACATACCACTTTCACGTAATTATATACGCAAAAAAACTGACAAAACAAATCAAAAACTAACAAAAATCATAATGGATGAAACTGAAAAACCTTCGTTTCCGACAACTCGATCACGTAACCACTTTGATACCACGTATAACACGTAGCATATACCTTATCACGTGTCTCAGATCGTACATGAAAGGGTAGAAAAATGAAGGAACTGCGGAATATCTAATTTCAGTTCCATCTCGACTTCCTACGTAGTTTTCGTGGCGAAAACGAGCTCCAATTTTCTGTGACCTTCACAGGAATCGTTCATCGACAAGTGGTTAACATGTTTCTACAGTTTTCTCAATACGTAAGTGCTCTTAATGGGTCAGAGAATTCGTATGCTTACAAATGATATGAGTAACTGCAGGAAACCTTAACTTTTATATATAACTTTCATATCCGGCTTTCCCATCACAAGGGTTCGGTTCATACTAATCGGAATTTATTTTCCTCTCAGACTTCAACTCATTGATTTAGATCATTTAGTGAGTCATTTTATTATTTTTATCTGGATTAAACTACATATGGATTAAATTACATAATTTAACACATAAATTATTAAAAATTGGAAAACACAATTAATAATTGTCAACTTTACGAGAAATGACAAAATTGTCCATCAGACTCCATGTGCTTTCTTTATTTTCCTGCTATCTGTGTGTCAGTTGACTTGTTCGACACATTTGTCTTTCCGAGTATATTCTATGATTCTCTCCCTCGTTAGACAGGTTTTCCATTCCACCTCTTGGTTAAATTTTCACTCTGAAATCACCAGAAAAGAACACCTGCAGTATAAATTTCGAGCTCCGGCAGGCGGGACACTCGTAAACCTGGACCATCATTGACCAGAGAGTCGTTCTAGAGTTTTGGTGATTCGAACATGGCAAGTAAATCCTGTGTGGTTTTTGTGCCTACTCCAGGTATGGGTCACCTTATTCCACTCGTTGAGTTAGCTAAGAAACTGGTTTTCAACCATGGCCTGTCGGCTACTTTTATCATCCCTTCAATGGGACCACCACCAAAGGCTCAGATGGAAATCCTTGAGTCATTCCCAGAAGGCATAAACTACATCCTTCTGCCTCCAGTTAGCTGTTGTGATTTGCCTGACAATACTAGGGCTGAAACACGATTTTTCCTAACTGTATCTAATTCTGTATCTTCGATTCGTGAGGCAGTTAACTCATTAGCCGCAAGTAACCGACCAGTAGCTTTGGTTGTTGATCTTTTCGGTACTGATGTATTTGAAGTTGCAGTGGAATTTAAGATGCAGAAGTACATATTTTTTCTGTGCTCGGCTATGTCCCTTTCTTCTATGTTTTATCTTGAGAAATTAGATAAGGTGGTTTCGTGTGAGTTTAGGGACGTGCCTGAACCATTCCAAATTCCGGGATGCAGAGTCCTAGTTAACGGACGAGATCTACCAGACCCAGTTCAGGACAAGAAGAACGATGCGTACAAATGGTTTCTGCATAACGCAAAACGATATTATTTATCAGATGGTATCTTGTTGAATAGCTTCGTGGACTTGGAACCAGAAACCGTGCAAGTACTACAAAAGAGAGAATACGGTCAACCACCTGTTTATGCCATCGGGCCTATCTTACATTCGGGTTCGAGAGATGGGTTTGATGAATCCGAGTGCCTCAAATGGTTGGATGACCAACCAAGATGTTCTGTTTTGTTTGTCTCTTTTGGGAGTGGTGGAACTCTTTCTTTGGAACAGCTAAATGAATTGGCAATGGGATTGGAGTTGAGTGAACAGAAGTTTCTGTGGGTTGTAAAAAGCCCTGATAAATCAGCTAATGCTTCCTTCTTTAGTGCCCAGAGCAACAAAGACCCTTTTGATTTCTTTCCAGGAGGGTTCTTGGATAGGATCAAAGGACGAGGTCTACTGGTGCCATCTTGGGCACCACAGATTCAGGTGCTAAGTCATACATCGACTGGTGGATTTCTGAGCCACTGTGGTTGGAACTCAACACTGGAGAGCATTGTACATGGGGTACCATTGATTGCTTGGCCACTCTATGCAGAGCAAAAGATCAACGCAGTGTTGATAACAGAGGACCTGCAAGTGGGATTAAGACCGAAGGTCAATGAAAATGGATTAGTGGGACGAGAAGAGATCGCCAGACTTGTCAAGGCGTTGATGCAAAATGAAGGCGAAGCTAGTAATATTCGTCAGCGAGTTAACAAGTTGAAGGAAGCTGCGGCTAGAGCAGTAGGCAATGAGGGAGCTTCCACCAAATCTCTCAAAGAAGTAGTTGATAAGTGGATGAACAAGCAGAACCAATAAGGGTTCGTTTCAAGACCGGTTCCGTCGTGCATTTCAGTTTCATTCTGTGCTTTTTGAATGTCAAGTTGTAAACTTCCAGGTTATTGTATCAAGTTAGAGTGTGAAAGTTTGCACTTTTCAATTAGTTGGAAGAATATTCAATTGTTTCAGTCAACTGTAACTCCTTGAAAAATATAAAAACTTCCCATTAATAAAAAGCAATTCCGATCTACGATAGGAGTGAAAACAAACGATCACAAACGGGGTAGGTGAAAGGCATAGCCGCAAAATCCAATTAATTACCATATGTGCCAGTTTGTCTATCAGAAACGGAGTAGGTGAAGTGAAATGAATAGCTGCAAAATCCAATTGGATAAGGCATGTGTCAGTTGACTTGTCTAACATATAGCATGTCGATATAACAATAACAAGTTAAAACATTTATTTGAATTTGATTATATATTTTTAAAATATTTATCTAGATTTGATTATTTTTTAAAGAAGAAATTTGCTTCTTTTGTGTAATCTCTATTGTATATTTGTATGTTTTAGAAGATTACTCTTTACCGCCGGTACTTGTTTGTATATTTGTATGTTTTAGAAGATTCCTCTTTACTACTGGTATTTTTTACTGTACAACTACATAGGTCTTTAAAATGAAAAAAATGGGATTTCAAAAAAAAAAAGATCCTTCTACAACCACGAACGTAATGTTTTTTCAATTCAAATTATTATTAATTTTATCAATTGGTTATTATCTATTATTTATAGATAATGTCATTAATTATATTTTAATAATTAATGATAATAAAATGTCATACTTGAATTCATTATTTGTGTTTTAATTATTATCATCCATTCACATATAATTGAGTTTAACTATTTTTTTCCTCGTATTCTCATACTTATCCAATTACCCGTGTGATCAGCATAGGATAACAATTTGTAGTTATATATATGTTAAGAATATAAAACCTCTTGATTAACAAATTGATCCTTGAGAAGATTTTGTATGCTTTAGTTTAGGTTTATAACTTGCATTAAATCTCTTTTGATCTCATTTATTTCATCGTGTTATAATTGTATTCAATTGTCTTATCTAGAGTCCGTTGTCATCTTTGAATACAAAATTTCTTATGAGAATTAACAATAAGAAAATGACCTTCCCCTATTCTCAATTATCTTGAATTGAATTTAATTTCCTTTCCTAAAATTGTCTCGTAAGATCGCATCAAATATAATCTTTTGCTAATGTTCTAAAGTAACAAACATTAAATTTAATCTTTAAGAATAAAACAACAGTGCTAAATTTATATCAAGAGATTTAGTTACATTTAGGGTCTCACACAATTTAAGTTGAGATCTTTTGATTTAAATCAATCCCTTTTGTGGTTATTTTTTGCACACATGATAAGAGTCATATGTTACATTATTAACTTCAGTTAATTTAGATCATGTCTTTCATAAATACAATACCCTACAAATGTTGGTTCATACATACTTAACGTATAACTTGAATTCACTTACTACTCTTATCTTTGTTATAACCCTCATATGGTAACATAAGACAAATTATAGTGACCATATGATCACTTCAAACCAATTTCTATTAGACTTATCATTTAAGTTGATATTTGCGATTTAAGTTTCGTATTTTATCTCTCTATTATCACATTGATAATAAACCTGAAAACTGTCTTTTCTCTAGTCATCACAAAGACTAGAGTTAATTTTCAGTGTGACAAGGTCAATCTTTTATCTATCTGATATACTCTTTAATTCATACCAAAAATATTCATACAAAGTAAACATATTTTAGAATCAAGTATTAAGTAATTCTTATTACTTAAATAAATAATTTCAAATCATACTTGTATTTATACATGACAATACATTAAATAAATATACATGAAGTAATGTAAATTAATTACACTTTAATATCTATGTAATCTTACTGACTTTACATGCTCAATGTATGTATTTTGAGAAATTGGTTTTGTTATTAGGTCTGCCACCATATCTCATATATATATATATATATATATCACTTCGTATTCACTTCTCCTTGTGCAACTATATCTTTTACATAATTGTAGTTGGTATTAATATGTTTGGTTTTACTATGAAATTTAGGGTCTTTTGTATAAGCGATTGTTGTTTGACTGTCATAGTTAATTGTTACTACATTAGTCTTGCTTTGAGTGACTCTTAAAATAACCAAGAATCATCTAAGACACACGACTTCTTGTCCTACTGCTAAAAATACTATAAATTTAGCTTCTATTATAAATAAAACAACACATGATTGTTTCTTATTTTTCCTTGATGTAGCACCATTGTTAAGTAAGAAAACATATCCGGTGGTAGATTGCCTCCCATTTTGTTTCCCCCCTAATCTGTATTTGTATACCCTTGTATATATAAGTCATTGTCTTAATAACACAATGCATAATCAATAGTCCTTTCAGATACCTAAATATTCTCTTTACTGTTTTCTAATGTGCTTGTCCAATATTTGACTGATATCTACTTACCACTCCAATCGCGTAACAAATATCTAACCTTGTACACATTATAGCGTACAGAGACTTCTAACGGCACTAGAATATGGATTTTTCTTCATTTGTTCCCTTTTTTCTGCCCTAAATGGGCAAAACTTTTTGCTAAGACCTTCGCTTTTAGCAATAAGATTATCTATTTGTTATCAATCTTGTATACGAAATCATTCTAAATTTGTTTGAATATAAGTTGCTTAAGAAAGTGACAATATTCATTTTGAACGATATCTTAAAATCTTAACTCTAAAAATACATGCAGCTTCACTAATTTATTTCATCTCAAATTCAAATATAATCAATCTTTGATTTGCTTGACAAACTAACAGTCATTAAAAACAAGTAAAATGTCATCCACATATAAAGATAAAATTGCAAATTTATCTTTGGATATCTTAATATATACATAGTGGTCTTCATCAAGTATGTGAAAATCATATAAAATGATTATGTACGAAATCACACATACCACTTCCTTGAAGACTGCTTCAAACTATAAATTGATTTCAATAACTGACACACTTTATGTTCTTGACCTATCTCAATGAAATTTACATGTCGTTCCATATAGACTTCTTTTTTAATTCTCCATTTATAAAAGTATTCTTTGTATCAATTTGATGTAATTCAATATCTAAATTGGTTGCCATAGTTAAGACTAGACAAGCTGAAGCAAACCACACAACGGGTAAAAATGTTTCTTCATAATGTTCCCCTCTTGTTATTGTCAGACCCCGTTTCTGGAGTCCGACTCCTTGCTCTTCATGCATGCTCGTTAACTCTGTTAAACCCCGTGTCCGGAGTCTAACTCCTTCATGCTTACTCACTCTGATACTATCATGCATGTAGACTATCATAGTACGTGAGTTATTTCCCAAAGATAACACCTTGATCACATTCGAATTTTATTCTTAAAACTCCCCTTTTATGAGTCTTAGCTCAGCTCTTAGCGTAGTGGATTACTTCATCCCTACCTTTCAACCTGAATCCTTTAATCATTAGCGTGGTTAAGTCCTTACTTCACACTTATGCTTGCTTCGGGTCCAATGAGATAACTTCTCTTGCAAGTATTCCAAAC
>JAOQMS010000009.1:25374722-25386865 GCA_027563885.1 Erythroxylum longipes | reverse complement strand
TATAGGAACAATTAGACATGATATATAATGAGAGATTCATTTGGTGATCGCAATTATTTTTGTTATAGGTCATCCGCTATAGGAGATTAAGTTGGAGAGTCAGTTGATATAGAGTCTGTAGGAGCCAATAGAGAGTCTCCTGTACTTGAGTTTGCACAAATGCCTCTGAGAATTCCAGAGAGGAGAGAAAGGAGATATGATAAGCTTAGAAAGCAGGAGGCTGTGGACTTTTACGGAAGTACATGCTGAGGTTGAAGGATGGTTAGAAAGGACTGAAAGAGTATTTGATCAGATGGATTGTAAGTTAGATGAAAGATTTGATTATGCGGTCTCACTGTTGCAAGGTCCAATATATCAATGGTGGAAGAATGTTCTAGACAGTGCCACTAGACCTTGTAGTTTGACCTGGGAAGATTTTATGAAGGTATTTAAAGAGAATTACATGCAGAAGATTTATCTAGATAAAAAGATGATAGAATTTCTAGATCTAAAGAAAGCCAGTCCTATAGTGGCAAAGTATGAGATAAGATTTAATGAGTTGATAGGATATGCAACTACTTTGATTCCTACTGAAGAGGATAAGTGTAGGAGATTTGAAGATGGGTTCAATATGGAAATTAGAACGAGGCTAGCCATTTCTAATTTGGATAGTTTTATGGAACTATTATTGGCCTCGATTAGAATTAAAAAGTTATTGAAAGATGGTCAAGGGGAGTACAGACAGGAGTCTAGAGTGAAGATATAAGTTGAGTCTCAAGCTGATTCGGGTAAGAGTTTCAATAAACCCCAGATTAGATTGTTTCAATCCTAGACTAAATTGAGACAATCAGGGTTTCAACCGAGAGGTGGATTTGTTCAGACTGGTAGAGGTAGAGGACAAGTGTCAGGAGGGCAGTCCCAACAGATGCCTAATTGTGAACACTGTGGCAAGAAGCATGGTGGAGAGTGTTGGAGATTATCGGGAGCTTGTTTTCGTTATGGCTCTGTTGAGCATCAGATTCGAGATTGTCCCGAGACTTTGAGACCATAGTTTAGAATAAGAAGAGGAACAGTGGCTGAGACAACGGTCTAACAGAGCAGAGCTACTTAATCAGTACAGAGAGGCAGAGGTAGAGGTCAAACACAATCAGCAGGGCCTAGTGTCCGGACTGAGGTGCGGAGTAAATGGCCGCAGTCTCAAACCAGGTTCTATGCCATCATTAAACAGGAGGCACAGAACTCCCCAGATGTGGTAGCAGGTGTGTTGAATGTCTTTAATTTTAAAGCATTTGTATTCGTAATTCCAAGATCTACACATTCATTTATCGCACCGCTTCTGACATCTAGACTGCATTGTGAGAGAGTGATGTTGAAATGTGGATTAGAGGTGAGTACACTGATAGGTACTACTACAGTGATTGGTGAAGTTTGTAAAAGGTGTATGATTCGGGTTGATTAGGTAGAGTTAGAAGCTGATTTGATTGTATTACAGTTAAAGGAAATAGATATTATTCTAAGCATAGATTGACTCACTGTTCATAGGGGTGTGATGAACTGCTATATTAAGGAAGTCATTATTGAATATCCTAATCAGCTGAGGGTAGTTTTTCGAGGAGTTAGTCAAGTAGTGCCAGACAAATTAATTTCATTTATGAGTGCTTTGAGACTGATCCGAGGTGGAGGTGAGGCTTATTTTGCCCACGTAGTTAATACCCAGAATGAACAGACCATTCAAGATATTCCTGTTATTAAAGATTTCCTGGATGTGTTTCCCACAAAATTACCAGGTTTACCCCCAGAAAGGGAAGCAGAGTTTACCATTGACTTGTTCCAGGTACTGCTCCTATATCAATTTCTTCATATAGGATGACACCTGTAGAACTGAAGGAATTGAAGATCTAGTTACAAAAGTTAATGGACAAGGTTTTATCAGGCCTAGTTTGTCACCTTGGGGAGCTCCAATTTTGTATTTAAAGAAAAAGGATGGGACTTTGAGGTTATGTATTGACTATAGACAGTTGAATCAACTGACAATGAAGAACAAGTATCCTCTACCAAGGATAGACGATTTACTTGATCAATTACAGGGAGCTCAGGTATTCACTAAACTAAATTTGAGATCAGGGTAGTATCAGTTGAAGATAGCTGAGACTGATGTATCGAATAGTGCATTTAGAACAAGATATGGGCACTTTGATTTTTTAGTAATGTCGTTTTGGTTAACAAATGCCCTAGCTGCATTTATGGCTTTGATGAATAAGATATTCCAACCTTATTTAGATCGTTTCGTGATTGTGTTTATTGATGATATCTTGGTGTGTTTGAAGTGTAAAGAGGAGCATATTGAGCATCGGAGGTTGGTTCTACAGATAATAAGGGAGAAACAGTTGTATGCCAAATTTAGTAAGTGTGAATTTTGGCTTGATCGAGTAGTATTCTTGGGTGGTCACACAGTGTCTGGACTGAGCATATAGGTTGATCCAAAGAAAGTAGAAGTAGTGATGAAGTGAGAAGCTTCGAGAAATGTGATTGAGATCCGAAGTTTCCTAGGATTAACCGGTTATTATAGAAGGTTTGTCCAGGGGTTTTCTTTGATTTCAGCCCCTTTGACAAAACTTCTGAGAAAGAATGTGACTTTCAGATGGAATGATGAATGTCAAAGAAGTTTTGAGGAGCTTAAGCACTGGTTAACTACAACACCAGTGTTGGCTATTCCATTTGGATCTAGATATTATGTTGTGTATATTGATGCTTCACACCAGGGGTTAGGATGTCTACTAATGCAGCACGCTAGAGTAATAGCATATGTATCGAGATAGTTGAGGTCTCACGAGTTTAATTATCTGGTACATGATTTAGAACTTGCAGCAGTAGTATTTGCTTTGAAAATTTGGAGGCACTATCTATATAGTGAAACTTTTCAAGTATTCACTGATCATAAAAGTTTGAAATATCTGTTGAGTCATAAAGAGTTGAACATGAAACAGAGGAGATGGATAGAATTGTTGAAGGACTATGATTACATAATTGAGTATCATCCTGGTAAAGCAAATGTGGTAGCTGATGCTTTAAGTTGGAAATCCAATAACAGTGTGGCTCAAGTACAGCTATCGAGGTTGCCTAACCTAGTTCAATTGAGAGTATTGAATGTTGAGTTGAAATTAGGGCAAAATGAGGCATTGATAACTATATTGAAGTTGAGGCCTATAGTACATGACAGAATAAGAAAAGTTCAAAGAAAAGATCCTAAATTGGAGAAGTTAATTGAGAAATTGAAGGTGATCTGAGTTCTAAATTTGAATTGAGAGTGATGAATTATGGTTGAAGCAGAGATTGTGTGTTCCTGATGTGGAAGATTTGAGAAAAGAGATTTTGGAGGAAGCACATGTAGCAGCTTATGCTATGCATCCTAGTACTACCAAGATATATAATATGCTGAAACAACATTTTTAGTAGCCAGGGATGAAAAAGCAAGTGGTTGAATATGTGTCTAAGTGTTTAACTTGTCAACAAATTAAGGCAGAGCATCAGGCTCCAGTTGGTAAGTTACATTCCTTGCTTATTCCAGAGTGAAAATGGGAGAGGATCACTATGGATTTTATTATTTGCCTAGAACTCTGAGGCAACATGACGCCATATAGGTCATTGTTGATAGATTGACCAAGTCGACTCATTTCTTGTCAGTAAGAGAGAATAACTCACTAGATCAGTAACTTGGAGATATGTTAACGAAGTAATGAGGTTATATAGGATTTCAGTGCCTATTATCTCGAAAATGGATCCTAGATTTACCTCAAGATTTTGGGGTAGTTTATAAATAGATTTGGGTACGAAGTTGAATTTTAGTACTGCATTTTATCCTTAGACAGACGGACAGAGTAAAAGGACGATTAAGAATGTTGAGGATATGATTAGAGCTTGTGTTTTGGAGTTTCAAGGAGGGAGGGATCAGTATGTAGCTCTGATTGAATTTGCTTATAATAATCAGCATCACAGTAGTATCAGTATGGCACCGTATGAGGCGTTATATGGCAGAAAGTGTCGTTCGCCTCTGTATTGGGATGAAGAGAGTCTAAGGATTGTTGAAGCCCAGAACTGATCCAAGATATTGTTTATAAAGTGAAATTGATACAAAGTAGAATTAAAGCAGCATAAGATAGACAGAAGAGTTATGTGAATCAACACAGGAGAGATATGGAGTATCAAGTGAGAGATAAGGTGTTTTTGAGAGTATTGCCTTGGCGAGGAGTGCAAAGGTTTGGTAAAAAGAGTAAGCTCAGCCCTAGATACATTGGTCCATATAAGATTACAGAGAGAGTTGGACCATTGTCTTACAAGTTAGCACTACCTACTAAAATGTCTCAGATGCACAACGTATTTCATGCGAGTATGCTCAAGAGATATCGATCTAATTTGATGCATGTGTTACTGGCTCAGGAAGTTGAAATTTCAAGTAATCGGAGTTATGTTGAGGAATCAGTAAAGATAATTGGCTATCAGAATAAATAGTTGAGAAACCGAGTGATTCCATTGGTGAAAGTCTTTTGGAAGAATCATTTGAGAAAGAGGCTACATGAGAAACCGAAGAGAATATGAGGAGACAATACTCTTACTTATTTGACCAATCAGGTAAGAATTTCGATAACAAAATTTCTTAAGGGGGAGAATTGTAATATCCGGTTTCTGGAACATGCTTAGGGTTAGAACCTTAGATCAAGCATTGCATATACATGCATAACATTAGCATTCATACATGAATTGTATTTTGTAAGCATTAGAAAGATAATATATAAACTTAATTGACTCATTCCGGGGTATGAAAGATTTTAAATAATTATGATGTGATTGCGTGATTATGTGTTTATTGAATTTTGTTTTGGATGGATTAAAATTAGTGAATTGGGAATTTATTGTTACAATTGAGTAGTCGATGAGGTGATATGTAGACTAGGAAAAATGTTAAAGGACAAGACAAAATAATACATGAGAATTTAGGTTGATTGGGCCTATGAAATGGTGACATGTGGCGTTAATAATAGAGTGATAGATGGCTTGAATCAATAAGTGACAAATGGTGGTATAGTTGAATGACACAAGGCCTAGTGATTAAGTGACAAATGGCTTAGTTATGGAATGACAATTGGTAGTTAAAGTGTGAGATATATGGCTTGAATCTTAGCATGACAAGTGGTCACTCCTTCACCACACACCTACACCCACGGTTTCCACACATGAAAGACCATCTTGCTTTTGTTTTTTGTCACATGCTCTCTTCTTCTTCTTCTTCTCACCATCGACACCTATACACAACCCTTCTAACCTTGAGATTTTGCTAAAATTCTGCACTTTTTCACTTTAAAATCGTGCTGTCTTCATCTTGTGATAAAAACCCTTTTCTATTCCATCTTGTTCTTGAAGTATACCTTGTCCTTCCATATTTGGAGGGATAGTTAGCTTGAAGATTGAGGAGGTTTTGAGCTAAACAAGTAAGTAACATGTTGTTCTTTATTATTTACTTTAATAGTAAGATTTCGGTGATTGTTTAAGGATGGATTAGTTATGATAATGGTGTTTAAAGTGTGCTAGAATATGTTAGTTGTAGTGTTTCCATTGAACAGGCATCTGTATTTTAGCCATATCTTAATCTGTAGATATCCAAAAGGGATGATTTTTAATTTATATTAAACTAGAGACATATGGATAAATTTTTCATGGAGGAATCAAATTTGAATTCTCTCTTTAAGGGTTTCTAAATTTAGCTTGAAGTTGAGTATTGGGTATTGTCACAGTGTGAGATTAGTTTGTAGTATTTTAGGTATAACTCGCAAAATAATGAACCAAACTGTATGAACTTGATGAATTTAGAAACTTAAGACAAATAGAAATAATTTTTAATAATGTATTGCCTAAATACCTCGTTTGCTATGTCAAAATGGCCATACAAAATTTACCCGAGAAAAAAAACTGGAAAACGAAATTGAAGGAAGTGGATGGTGAACTTTGGGTTCACTCATCCCACGATTGTGGGAAAGGCCTTGAAGTGAAAACCATGTTGTTTTGTGTGATTATGATATTAAATAAGGATAAGTTACATTTCTTTGGTGCATAAGGATTTGATTGAGGCATAAAATGAATTTAGTTTGATGTTAAATCAATTGGTTAAAAAGTTTAGGTTTGTAATTGATGTTATAACTTTAAGGAATGAATTGTTTGATATTAATGTATCTAAACTTTGGAATTTATGAGAGTTAAAGGAATAAAGGTATTCTTAGGAATGCAATTGTGACCCAAAGGGTATAAGTGATGTATTAGGAATCAATAAATGAGAATTTAGAAAAATGTGTGAGTGTATAATGCTAGAAAATGATTAGTGAATGTATAATTGATAAATCCTAATTGCAACCTAGTCATATCCAAGCTATGGTGGATGAATGGTTAAGCTATGTGATTTAAAGATACATACTCGGGAAGGTCAATTGAGCATGCATTGAACATGACAGATATATATTTGTGCATGATTGAATATTCATATGATTGATCAACTTAGTAATGTGTAATATATATGTGTATTGCTTGATTAAAGAAACAAAAGTAAAACGTCAACATCCAGACATTGCCAAATCATCAAGGCAATAGCTAATCTGGAGCAAACTGTGAGTAACTTAGATGTGTGATCCTAATTAGATACGTGCTTCTGTTTGAATTGTTTTTGGTTTAATCCTTATACCTATATATATTGAAATGATTTGGATATGATTGTGATATTGATGATTTCAGACAATTGATTGTCCGAGGAGTTTAATATTTGGGACTATATTGGAAGAGTTTGCAAATTGAATGTGAATATGGGAAATATGTGTATTTAACTAAATGTTGAATGTCGGATTTAGATCCGATGAATGTGATCAATGATTGTGCACACTGAATGAAAGCTATTAATAGCATAATATGTGATTTGATGCATTTCATTACGTTATCATAAATGATCAGATAAAGGAGTTGTGACCGGAGTGACCAAGTGAAAAAAAAAACTTAAAGCTCAGAAATGTGCATAGAGAGCCACAGGTTCAGTTATCAATGAGCCGGGTATCCATAATAGATACGGGACAGTATATGAAATGAACCCGGTATTTGCAATGGATATGGGACAGTTAAATAGGCACTCGGTCACAACAAAATAAAAATAAAAGTAGAGTCTCGTATACATTTGTGTGTGTGTGTGTGTGTGTGTGTGTGTGTGTGTGTGTGTGTGTGTATGTGCCATGTAAATGATTGCAAAGAATGACTAAATTGAGTTGATATGATAATGTTCAGTACGGTGTATATGTTGATGAAATTAATGATTGGAATGTTTTGAAATGATTATATGAAATGTGTGTAGTTCATGATGAACTTGTTGGAATATGATGTGACATATGGGATTTGATTCTGAATGATGTGGTATACAAAATTGGATAATATGATATATTTGTTGAATTCAGTTATATATTTGTGATGTTTGTGTTCTGATTTGAGTGAGCACATCAATGATGGTTCACTCACTAAGTTTGCAAACTCATCAAAATTATATTGTGGCGTTTAAGGTATGAGAGAGGAGACCTAGTTCCTAAGATACTCTAAAAGAACGTTTTGGATTAAGAAATGATTTAAAGGTCTATCAGCTGACATCTGAAGAGTAGTGGAATGTTTTTATGTAGTTTTCATATGTCATGTAGAACCTTTTTATAAAAAGGATTGTAAACTTTCAAATGTTTTGGTAATGTAAATATTTGTTTAAATGACTACATTGTAAATTATGTTAGCAAAGGAAATGAGGAGTTGAGTTTTTTTTTTAAAGTATTGTGTTATTTTGTATGATGTCATATAAGTGAATATAACTGCTTTTAATATGCCATTGTCATAAGATATGTACTTGAACGTCCTTTGGATATTTGGGTATATATTCTATGGCAGTGGGATGTTACAGATTTACAGCTAACCAAGCATACAAAACACTAACATTATTAGATAAGGCCTTGGAAATGAGAGAATTCTTCTAAATTAGCTCCCACCAATTCACCTTTTATAAGGAGGGTCTAATTGGTTGATAAAAAGAAGCATTGAAGAAGATATGAGATCTATTGCCATCTTATCTTCTATATTTTGATTAGGTTTATACTGGGGAGAAGGACTAATGAGTCTTGAGGCAACTCTAAATTGACAATCCTAATTATTTTTTTAGTACGAGGGATTCAACTCTAGCATTTAGAGGAAACCTAGCTGCCAAAAATTTCAACTCATGCCTAGAATAAAGAGGGCTTTGGCTGGTCCAATTATATATCAAAGGCAAGAGTTTTTCCCATTCCCCATAGGTGAAGAAGTAAGGGTAAATAAGTCTCTTATTCTCAAAATCTGAATAAGGCTCCAGGAGAAATCCCTAATAGACTTGATCTACCATAAGCTAGCATTTTTTAGATAATACTCATTGATCCATTTAGACCAGATGAATTCTCTATCAACAAGCAGTTTCCACACCCTTTTAGTGTAAAACACATTCTGCACTATTTGGATAGGTGCTAGTCCCAATGCACCCTTTTGTTTAGGCAGACACAAATCCTTTCAGCCTTTCCTGACCATAGGAAGTTCTTGATGCATTTTTCAGTTTCTCTGGTCAGTTTCTTGTATAGGAATAAATGCACAGACTAGTGAACATTGACATCCTTAGAATTAAGGATATGAGTTGAAGTCTCCCAGCAGCTGAAAGGAATATATTCTGTCAATTATTGATCTTATCTTTAAACCTCTCTAGCTTCGGTAAGCAGTATGTAAATCTGGGCTTTTTGGTGGTAACAGGAACCTCTAGATATTTAAAGGAAGCATAATTGGTAACTAGACCAGTAATGGATCTTAGGGCCTTGAGGTTTTGAATGTCAAGAGGAAATATGCAAGCAAATCTTGCTAGTATTAACCTACAATCCAGAGAGCTGACAGAACTTATTTAGGATTCTCATAATGAGCCTTAAGATCTGCAAAAGATCAATGCAGTATTGATAAAAGAGGACCTGCAAATGGGATTAAGACCAAAGGTCAATGGAAATGGGTTAGTGGGACGAGAGGAGATCGCGAGACTTGTAAAGGCTTTGATGAAAAATGAAAGTGAAGCTAGTAATATTCGTCAGCGAATTAACATGTTGAAGGAAGCTGCGGTTAGGGTACTAGCCAACAAGGGAGTTTCCACCAAATCTCTCAAAGAACTGGTTGATAAGTGGAAGAATAAGCATAACCAATAAGGGTAGTTTCAAGACTGGTTCCATCTTTCTTTCTGTGCTTTTTGAATGTCAAGTTGTCAACTTTCAGGTTATTTTTTATCAAGTTAGAGTGTGAAAGTTGCAATTTACAATTAGTTGGAAGATTATTCAATTGTTTCAGTCAACTGTGTTAACATTACAGAAGAAAAATATAAAAACTTCCCATTAATAAAAAGCTATTCCAATCTACGTATGAGTGAAAACAAACTATCATAAATGGAATAGGTGAAAAGAATAGCTGCAAAATCCAATTAAATCTGACAAGTGCCAGGTTTCTGTCATAGAAGTTAATGGTTTCTATGACGAATCTCCCCAATGAACCACATAATGCTAAAGTAGAATACATAGGGCAAAGGAAAGGAATGCTCTGTTCAAGAAAAAGAATAGATATGGGAAGAAAAAAAGAGTCGCAAAAAGAAAAAGGAAAATATGTTTTCTTCATCTTTTTTTTATGCATAGTGGCACCAGTGTAAGAGCATCACAATATCAAAATATGAATTACAACATCATCTCCGTCAAAGTATAGAAACTGACAAGATTAAAAACATACACAAATAACATACTATTCCGACATATAAATAGGCGACATTTAATTAGGGGCGTTTAGTTTCATTTATATTTTTCTTTTGTAATTTTTAATTTTTAGTTTCTATTTTTAACTTTTTTTAATAAAAACAGAAATATATGTAACTGTTTATGTTAATGTACTTATCCTTTTACTATTGACGATAAATATACATTAAATAAAAACTAAAAATATTTTAATTAATTAAATTAAATTGAATTTTTATATAATTTTTATTAATAAATTATCAATAAATTTAATAAAATTTATAAATTAATTTTTATTTTAAATGCACTTTAATTATAAAATCAAATTTTATTTGAAATTTATATATTTTAAAAACATTTAAATGTTATTAAATTTATCAATAATTTATTTAATTTATTTTATTTCATTTAGTTAAAAAATGAAATAAATTATTAAATTAAATTATTCATAATTATTATTTATTTTATTCACGTATTTATGTAAATTTTATATAAGCACATAAACATTTAATAAAATAAGGTAAAAATTAATTAATTAACACATATAATCTATTTTTTGAGTATCGATAATCCGATGGAGCGGATTGTCACTCTGCCCATTTGGGTGGACCGCTGATGCGTTGTCGCTTACTCATGAAAATGGCCTAAGTGAGTCGAAATGTCGATAAAATGTAAGATTTAAAGAGGTCAAAAAAGTATGCAATCTTACTCATGTTGTTTTATACTATTTTATACTTAGATCATTTTACATTTTTCTATAATATTCTATACATCTTACAATCTTCTATAAGTTTCTACGAGAAACTTCTAAAATTTTCTTTCTTTTTCTAAAATTTTGAGGAGAATTCTGTTTAAAGTAAATCTCTTCATGTCGAACGTGAACGTGACATTTGACATCCATGATTTTACGTGCTGACTGCTCCGAAACATTGCCTCATTTAAAGTTGGAACATGTGTCCGCAAGCTTTCTTTAGTATCTTGCCGTGTATGTATCAGTTACGAGTTGTTGCTCCACAAATTTGTCTTTCCAGCTATATTCTATCATTCTATCATTGGTTAGACAGGTTTTCCACCTCTTGATTAAATTTTCATTCTGATGTCACCAGAAAAGAACACCTTCAGTATAAAAATCGAGTGCCACCAAACGAGACACTCATAAGCTTGACCATCATTAACTGGAGAGTCATTCTTTAGAGTTGCGGTGATTCTGTTAAATTCTAGCCTGTCGATCATGGCAAGTAAATCCTGTGTGATCTTTGTGCCTACTCCAGGTATGGGTCACCTTATTCCACTCGTTGAGTTAGCTAAGAAACTGGTTTTCAATCATGGCCTGTCGGCTACTTTTATCGTCCCTTCAATGGGACCACCGCCAAAGGTTCAGATGGAAATCCTTGAGTCATTCCCAGAAGGCATAAACTACATCCTTCTACCTCCCGTTAGCTTTAGTGATTTGCCTGACAATACTAGGGCTGAAACACGATTTATCCTAACTGTATCTAGTTCTGTATCTTCGATCCGTGAGGCAGTTAACTCATTAGTCGCAAGTAACCGACTAGTAGCTTTGGTTGTAGATCTTTTTGGTACTGATGTTTTTGAAGTGGCAGCGGAATTTAAGATGCAGAAGTATATATTTGTTCCATGCTCGGCTATGTCCCTTTCTTCCGTGTTTTATTTTGAGAAATTAGATAAGGTGGTTTCGTGTGAGTACAGAGACATGCCTGAACCATTCCGAATACCGGGATGCAGAGTCCCAGTTAACGGAAGAGATCTACCAGACCCAGTTCAGGACAAGAAGAACGATGCGTACAAATGGTTTCTCCATAATGCAAAACGACATTATGTATCAGATGGTATCTTGTTGAATAGCTTCGTAGACTTGGAACCAGAGACTCTGCAAGTTCTGCAAAAGAGAGAATACGGTCAACCACCTGTTTATGCCATCGGGCCTATCTTACATTTGGGTTCGAGAGATGGGTTTGATGAATCCGAGTGCCTCAAATGGTTGGATGACCAACCAAGATGTTCTGTTTTATTTGTCTCTTTTGGGAGTGGTGGGACTCTTTCTTTGGAACAGCTAAATGAATTGGCAATGGGATTGGAGTTGAGTGAAAAGAAGTTTCTATGGGTGGTAAAAAGTCCAGATAAATCAGCTAATGCTTCCTTCTTCAGTGCCCAGAGCAATAAAGACCCTTTTGATTTCTTGCCAAGAGGGTTCTTGGATAGGATCAAAGGAAGAGGTCTACTGGTACCATCTTGGGCACCACAGATTCAGGTGCTAAGTCATACATCGACTGGTGGATTTCTGAGCCACTGTGGTTGGAACTC
>JAOQMS010000009.1:25359098-25369955 GCA_027563885.1 Erythroxylum longipes | reverse complement strand
TAGCCTGAGACTTTTCATGAATTAGATAAACATAACCATAACGAGACAGATCATCTATAAAGGTGATAAAATATTTTCCAATAAAACATAGAACAAAGAGTGGTCCACAAATATCCATATGAATTATCTCTAGAAGCTCATTACTTCTTGTGGCACCTTTCTTTGTATGTTTAGTTTGCTTTCCCCTTATACAATCTATGCATACCTGAAAATCAGTGAATTCAAGATTTTGTAAAATCCCATCCTTCACTAATCTCTCAATTCTTTCCCTAGAGATATGCCATAGTTTTTTGTGCCACAGGATTGAAGAATTTTCAATAATTAAGCCATGTTTTGAACCAACATTTGAATGCAGGGTTATCAAAGCTTGTGCAAATTCATGGTCCAAGGAAATTTTATATAAACTATCACATAAAATACCAGAACCAACTGTAACAGAATTGAATAACAAACTTAATTGTCTAGAACTAAATAAAATAGAATATCCGCAACATCTAATTTAGATAAAGAAACTAAATTCCTAGAAATCGAAGGTAGATAAAAGGTATTAAGAAGATCCATTTGATGACCAGTTTCTAAGAACAAGCGATAGCTACCCCTTTAACTTGGAGACGGTTTCCTATATAGAGGAACTTTTCACTTTCCTTTGATTTGCTTATTGTAAGGAATCCCTGCATTAAATTAGTCACACGAGTTGTGGCTCCTGAATCAATCCACCAAGTATTTGAAGGTACTTTAGCAAGATTGGATTCATAACATACAAAAGAAAGATTTGTACCTCTCTTTTCGAACCAAGCCTTGTGCTTGTTACAGTTCTTCTTCACATGTCCTTTCTTGCCGCAAAAGTGGCAACTTATTGTGAATTTTCCATCACGACTCTGGCTACCTTCCCCATGTCCACTTTTCTTTGGTGGAAAGTTCCTTCTTTTTCTAAATTTTCCTTTCTTTTTTATGACTCCATGAGATATAAAAGGAGCAAGATTATATCCTTCTTGTCTTAATCTCACTTCCTCCTGAGTGCATTTACTGGTAAGCTCATTTAAGTTCCACTGATCACTGTTAGTATTATAGTGGATCTTGAATGGAGCAAACTATGATGGAAGTGAGTTAAAGACAAACTATACCAAGAAGGACACATCCATACTTATGCCTAGTGCCTTAAGCTTTGTAGCCTTTTTAGTCATGTTCAAAATATGCTTTTGAATACCTTTCTGACCATCATATTTCATGGTGGTCAATTCAGCCATCAATGTGCCTGTAAGGGACTTATTGGCACGTTTGAAGTGCCCCTCAATAAATGTCAGAAATTTTGAGGCTGACTCGGTTTGAGGGAGGGATTTCTTGATATTATTGGTAACCACATTATCATAAACATCAGACTGAGTTTATTTGATTTTGTCCAGGCCTTTGATTGTTCCACCTGCTTCGAAGTACTGTTATTTGTAGCTTCAAGAGGTTTGTCAGTTATTAAAGCCAGGTCAAGATCCAAACACCTAGTGAGAATTGGTCCCTTTCATACCATTCAGAAAAATTCAACCCATTAAAAACAATCATTCGAGATGCAAGAGAGTGTAACGAAGTGGGAACTATACAAAATAAAACAATGCTTACAATAACGCCTCAAGTATAAAACTAAATAACAATGAATTATTGATATCGTTAAAATTCCCCTTTGGGTAAATTTTAACATATCCAGTGTTAACTTAGAGGGAGCTTAAAATACTTGATTATTTTATGTCATTTATATGTTACTTTTGGGTATCCATTTGTTTCCTTTCTAAACAACATTAAATAAATCATTAACTAATAATTAGTAGAAATTGACTCTCCTTTGGGTTAGTCTCATTCTCCTAATTATAATGAGAATTATTATTAAGATTTTATAAGTCTCCCTTTATTCTTTTATGCAATTTAATAAATATAAGATTTGCTAATTTAGGTCACTTTGGTAACTATCTAAACTAATGAACCTTATATTTATAAATTGTCTAATATTATCCAAAAATGACCTAAAACTAGCCCAAAATAAAGACCATGTCTGGCGCCAGCACCCATTCTCAACATGTGCAGTGGCTAGCATGTGCAGTGTGCGCAGTGTCTGGCGCGTGTAGTTATATTCCTCTAGATTCATTTCTTCTGCGTTTTTTTTAATGCTTTAATGGGTTTGCTTTCATAACACAAGCCATCCCTTCTTAACGGTATATCCCACAGAAACATGTTTTCACATTTGATTCAAGAAAACTCATGAACGATAATTTCAACCTTTGCATTTCAAGAATCAAAACTTTTCACTTCTTTTCAACAACCATAAACACATGGAGACGATGAAATCTTTCAAATTGAATCATCCAACCACACAAAAAAAAGAAAACAAAAGAAAACTGATGTTGAACATGTATGAAAATGTAAGAACAAAAGAAAGTATAGAAATATACGGTTCGTCTGTCATTAGAAAGTTGCCCAGTATACAAGAACAAGCAAAACAGAAGTGTGAGGCATATGAAGAAAGCAATACAAAAAACAACATGAAAATCAATTTCAAACATTTAAATTAATCAACCTTTTTATTTCAAGAACCAAACGTTTCGGTTCTTTCTCAATCAACCATCAAAACATGTTTATAGGAACAAAAACTTTATCGCAAATAGACATAGCAAACTCATAAAATCCAAACGTCATTGCACTTAGGAATTAAATGCAAGGTTTGGCTATCTTCAAACTCGTTTAAACACACAGAATTGATTTTCGTTCCATTTCCATTGTTAATACTGAAAACCAATTTTCAGAAATGCATGGGAATGGAAGAACAAAATAAAACCTATGCATTCCATGACAGAAAACACCACAAACAATACAACAATACAAGCTCTGATACCAATTGTTAGAATTTCATGCAGAAATTAACACACAAAACCCAATATCAATTACATTCAAACCATCACGAATATAAGAATTGATAACATACCGTTTGACGAACACACAACCATATTAAATCAATAACTTTCCTTTAATTGATAAGCCTTTTGATTCTTAATCTCTTCTTCTCCTTATCCAATGTGATACATAGAAGTATATATTTGAATGATGGAAAAGAAAACCAACAATATAAAGGGAGTATTTATCTTGCTTTTATAGATATGAGAAGATGGCCAAGAAATAACCGTTGGTTTTTAATTTACCCACTTCATCAAAGTGTAAATAGCCTTACATCAGTTATTATTATTTTGGGCATTCTTTTAATTGGCTACAAGTGGGTAAAATTTAAAACACTAGGTTAATGAGCCACTCACTTAATTAACGTGGAAATAACAATATGAAGCTTCAACAATTTCTTTCACCTCAAGTTCATACACAAACTAATCTTGGATTTGCTTAACAAACTCACAGCTATTATAAGCAATTAAAAAGTCATTCACATATAAAGATAAAATTGCAAATTTAAATTTATCTTTGGATATCTTAATACATAGATAGTGGTCATGAAAAAACATATAACCGCCGTCATAAAGATTGCTCCTAACCATGAATCCATTTTAATGGCAGAGTTTATTATTTCTAGATTTTAAATATATTAAATAAACATTAAATTTTAATAATTAGTAATTCAGATTAATATAAATAAACAATTTAATAAATAAAACGGCTCAAAGTTAAACAAACTTAAAATATTTCTAAAATACTTGGAAAAAATTCTAAACTTTATGTACATAATGTTAGGAATATCACAATTAGCAAAAAAAATTTGAAAAGTTGATATTTGAAAAAGAAAAAGAAAAAGAGTTTACTTACCAATCAAGTCCACTTTTTAAAAATAGTTATAGCCTTTTTCTTGATAAATACTTTTTACAATTACTTTAATTAAGTATACACTTGTAATGAATATGAAATTATTACTTACCAATCAAGTCCACTTCCATTTTTTAATTACAAAAACATCTCCAATTATATGACTTAAAAGTGAAAACCATCCTAATTCCCAAATGCTCTCAAGTCTCCAACAACTTGCCAAACAAGAGATCCTGACAACGATACTCAATGCCATCACATGCACTAACTTATCTAGAATATTACTTGTGCGATGATCTGATTCAGATCAAAGAACCAGGAAACCTCCTAAAAGTGCTAAGGGTCTCCTGCAACACGTTTTCAATTTTAAAAAAAGAGGCAAGGGTAAGCCTCCTACACTCTTCCAGGAAAAAAAACAACGATGACCTTGGTGAAGAAATATACGTGATTCAGTCAAATCTCCTCGAAGGTTTCGTTTCCAACTTGCTCATTTCTTCTATCTATAGTCACGGGACAGGTTTCGTAAAATGGCTGTGCAGTAATTGTAAAAGCAGCTTTTGGGTTTCAGTTCAGTTATACTTTGTTTTCATTTCGTGGGTAATCTTTAACGCATTGATCCAATTAATTAGGCGTATAAAACTATGATGAATCAGGATAAATTTTATGTCTATTTGTAAAGTTTTTTTTAATATGATATTATATGTATTATAATACGATTTAATTATCCTAAACAAATTATTAGTAGTACATATTTGAATATATAATTATCATAATATAATATATAAATACGTATTATGTTTGTTAAAATCGAGATATCTCAAAAATTTTGTTTATGAGTGAACTAATTTTTTTCTTTTAATCTTTTTATTTACAAATATTTTGATTGGTTAATTAGGGTCTATTCAATATAAAATCTAACGTATATGGAAGGAACTTATTTATATCAATTATAATTTAATTAAGATAATAAATTTATAAGTGTCAAATCTTTTGAGATTTTTTCAGCCTAGGGTCAAAATTTTTCAAAATTTTTAATTTAGAATTAACCTTTAAAAATTTGTATAAATCTGGTAAAAATATTAATTTTATTGATATGACTAATAGACAAACATTTTAGTAATATTTAATGGACACAATACATCAACAAAAACAACTTTTTCACTGAAGTTGTACGAAGTTTGAAAGATTAGTCATTGAATTAAAAACTTAAAAAGTTTGATACTTTTAAATATATTATTTCTAATTTAATTAGTTATATCCATCACATAATTAAATAAATGGTTTGATTGTTCAATTATTTAATTTTTAATTAAACTTAAATATAACTAATTAATTTAATATTAAATTATATTATAATATTCTTCCATTTAATTATAAGATACTTAAGAAATTAAATAACATAAATTTAAATAAAAATTAATCATCGTGAAAACAACTTTTCGCTTTTTTTAAAGATTGTACTTTGTTTGTCATTTCTTGGGTGGTCCTAAACACATCGACTAAATCACATATACGCTGCCTTAAGAATGAAAAGCACTAGGGATGAAAATAAGCCGGGTCAGATCTGGGTGGGCTCGACTCTAGCTTGGTTAGGCCTAGGCTACCTAGTTTTGTAACTACATAAGTGGCTATAGGCAATGTATCACCACAATAGGTGATTTATGCCATTAAGGACCTAACAATTTCTAGTAGCATTTTATTACATCTTTTTCCGATGACACTTTGTTGTGCTGTTCACATAACAGTTAACTATCTTTTTATTCCTTTTTCATCACACAACATCTTGAATTTATCAAACAAGTATTCACGTCCATGATTTTTCTATTGTCTAATTGATTATTTACTAAATTCATATACTTTATGCTCTCAATTTGTGAGAAATCAAATAGACATGACAATACTAATTATAGTTGTCAACATAGACCCATTCATTGGACCACAGATGTCTGAATGAATCAATTGCAATGAGTAGTAAATTCCTGTTTCACTTCTAAATGGTTTTGTGTCATTTTAACAATTAGACAATGTTCACGAATAGGTACATCTACTTAATTTAAATTACCTAGGCCTTCTTTAGGTAGTTGACTTATTCGATTTTGATCAATATGACATAGTCTAGTGTGCCACAAAATAACATCTTTATTGAAATTACTAGATGATGAAACAAATAACAACTTATATTAATATTTGAGTAAACAACATAAAACCATAACCATAACAAATATGTCTAGTATATAAATTCACTATGCCATTGCAAATACTACATTAAAACCAAGATTTATTAAAACCAACACAGAGATTAGATTCTATCGAAAATTTGAGGCATACAACACTTCATGTAGGATCAGAGATCATCCACCATGCATGTGTGATATCTAGGTTCTAATATCTTGCATAACAATCCTAGAGTTATCTAATACATATCCATAAGAAAATTTCCAAAATTCCATAAAGGCATCTTTATCCTTTGCTATATGGTTGGTTACTCCCAAACTTGCAGTCCAAAAAGGATGTGATTATATTAGAAAAACATAAAAATAGACATTTACTTAAAAAAATTTTGTGCAATAAGACTATACCTTTTTGAGCTTGTTACAATCACAGGCAAAGTCTTATTTCCATAGTTGAAGCACTTGACTTTATTTATGTTACGCTTTTTGAAACGACGTTTTCCTTTTCTATGCTAGTTCTATTTTGCCTTCTTTGAATCCTGAGTATAGTAGGTATTTCTCTTATCCCTTTTCCATTGAGGCCCACTATGATGCTTATGCTTTCAATTCATAGCTTCATATGAACTAAAACCGATTATATATACCTCGGAAGATATTTTAGAGGCTTCGAGACATTCTTCTTCTAATATGAGATGCCTTGTAGCATCTTCCATTGTCTTCATATTTTCCTTGTGAGTTAGATGCATCTTCATATGCTCCTAACTTTAAGGTAGTGAACGAATCATAGCTTGTATTTATTGCTCATCTGATAGTTCATCACAAACATCACGCAGCTCACTTATTTGGCATATACGTTAAATGCTTTTGCATTGTGTGATCCATTCGTCTCTTATATGTGTCCAACTTGATAGTGAATGACCTCATTTTGCTCATTGAGGTGCCTCCAAAACATGCAGCTAAAGAGGATTACATGTCCTTTGCATTTTATTATTTGCAAAACTCACACATGATATCATTATCTATGCTCCTCATTAACGTAATGTGAGCCAATGAGTTTTTTTTCTTCTATGTTTCATAAGCATCATAGTCCCTTTTATGATGGATTGCGTTTCTCATAAACATCCATAGTTTTGTTTAATGGTTCAAGAGTCTCTTGCTCTTCTAGTATATATTGGACTTTCATGTTTCAAATCCCATAATTGTCGCCATTGAATTTCTAATCCTTGTTAAGTTGTTTAACAATATTCTTTGATTAAGTAGCTATAACAGAAACACAAAATTTCTATAAAAAGAAATTGTATACGTGCACGTTATTGTCATGTATATTTTGCGAATAGTTGTTTTCAATTATCTATGAAATCGAAAGATTAAATATGTTCTCAATCTCATTCAAATGACAAATGAATACCAATTATCGTACTCAAGAAGAATTATCAAGTAAAATTCATATAATCTGTTTGCTGATAATTTGAATATTACAAATCTTGACATACATAGATAAACATAATTCATATAAAATTATAATTATTATATCTAAATTAGAGACACGTTCTCATTATTATGGGACTAACCAAATTAAAATATCAATTATAAACTTATTTCTAAATCTTATAATAATAATTTTAATTTAATCAGAAATTAATTTTTAATTATATATTGTTTGAATTAATTAAATTTAATTAAATAACTCATTTCTAATATACTATCAAAACTAATCATTTTTAAATTTTAATTAAAAATTAATTTCTAATTATAAATATTGAATGAATCAAATTGAGTAATATATATTTTAATTCAATTAAAAACTTATATATATATTTTTATTCACCTTAGGACTTAATAATTTAAATTTAATTACAAATTTATTTCTAATTAAAATTAAACTAATCAATTTTAAATTTTAAATTTGGTTTTGAAACTTAATTCTAAATACTATAAAATTTATTAGTATTTTCTATATATAAATATTTTAAAAAAACTTATTTATCATTAGATCATAAGTCTTAAATTCTATTTTTATTTCTTACTCATCAAATCTTTTAAGTCCGTACCAAATCATTTTAAAGCCCAAATCAATTTAACCCACTTATCTTGCATTGTTTTGCATCTCAAAAGCATTAAAATACTTAGCTCAACCAGTGTAAGCCTGATTGAGTTTTATTCTATCTTAAGTTCGTTCAGGCCAGGTCAAGCCCAAAAATGAAAACATCCCCTATAACAAAAACATTGGGTTTAAAGACAAATGAGTTGTCTATTGAATAAAGGCTCGTAAGGGTAAGAGGAGAGAGACACAAAACCGACCGTAGCCTCAGATGAGAACTTGGAGGTTAAGCGTCGACGATCTGGTGGGGCTTTGCCCATTTGACCGGATAGCTGATGACTTGCCACTTGCTCATGGAAGTGTCCTAGGTGAGCCTTTGGGGGGCATGCTCACTGGAATTTAAGAGTCTTATTTACTGAGTCGCATCGTCAAAATTGGCCCTGCTCAGCCCGTAGTCAACAGGTTTGGCCTAGTCAAACTTGCCCACAGGCTAGGCCACAGGCCAGATGAATATGACCTGTGGAATAGTGAGACGAGCCACGGGCTTGGGGGTGACAAGCTGCGGGCGGCCAGCAATCAGCAGTAACAGTGTTTAACTTATTTGTTCCAAAGATAAAATGACGTTGTTTTGCTTTAAGAGAAAAATATCGTCATTTCTCAGCTATACGGTGATTAAAAATAAGAGAAAAATGACGTCATTTTCTTGCAAGTAGAAAACGACGTCATTTTGTCTGGTATGAAATGAACACCCGGTCGCCACCACCCACCAGTCACCACGCCCACTCAGCCACTCTCCCACAGTCCCACTCATCCAGCCGCCTACTTTGCCTCTCCCTCCCTCGCACCATCGTAACTCACTGACTTCATTTTTCTTCTTCTTCCTCGAGTACTCGCTCACTTTTGTCGACTGTCGTGGAACTGGCAACATCACAGACTCACAGGTAAGGTCTCATTCTCTCTTCATCATTTCCCTTTTTTTGATTGTCTTGAGATGTGATGTGTTTAATGAAATGTCAATAAAATAAGAGATGTTTATAGAATATCTGTGGATGAATTTCTGATTATTGTTCATCACGGATATATATGTTCTAATATTCAATGTTAATTTATAATTGGATTTCTGTTTACTCATCTATAATGCTACTAGCCTATTCTACGCTCTTAAGTTCCCTTAAAGGTCTCCTTCACCAATTTTCTTTAATTGAGCCTCATATTCATAGTAGGCAAGCAAGGTGCTTCTAATTTAGGTTCTAAAGCAGACGCATGTAGTTTTTAGGTTCTTAGACCACTGTGAGGCAAAGTCTAGGACATGGGGGACTAATGATGAAGGGTTAGGGATGAAAGGCGAGGAAGAGGGGGAAATAGAAGGTAGTTCCACAATTTTTTAATTCCATAAGACTGTAGGGTTGGAGTGCTTGGTAGAGGTGGATCAAAAAGTAATGGAGCAACTACTTACAGCTACATATCTATCTAAAAATGATCAAGTTATGAAAGATTGGGTTGAGTAAGTGCTGAACTAGGCATTTGGGGAAGTTAGCAGAAAGTATAATCTCAGTGCTCACTGTGGGGTCAAACTTGATGTTTGTGAAGAAAACTTAGAAGGAGGTCACCTGCCCATAAAAATTTTCTTCGACTGATGCCTTGAATAGAGGTTATCGTTGTAGTTAGATGTATAATGTGTAGCATTTAGGAACTAGTAGTAATCCTTGTAATCACAAAATTTAGTCGGTTTTTTTACAACTTAGGCAATCGACAGTCAATGTATGTATGTTTAATATATAGTTCATATAAATTGTGTGATATAAATCATATAAATGATCAATACATAAAATATTTATGTAGCTTGTATTGTATCAACTATTTGAAATCATCTTTATTTTGGTTTATCATAAAAAAAGATGTATATAAACAGGCCTAAGTAGTATGGTTCTTATTAATTAAACAAAAGGGTGTCATTTAGAAAGCGTCATAATTCTCCAAAATTTTAAAATTAAGAAAAAAAACTCTTATCTTTTACTAATAAATTGAACATATACAGATATGTAGACTGGCTCTCTTAATCCTAATAAATTGAATATGTATCAGATATGAAAATTGCACCTGAACTTTTCTAGTTATTATCTTACACATGTAAGTTGATTATGATTACTTCCAAAGGGTGGGATAATATTGTTATCTTATACTTATTTCCTTCTTAATAATTAAAATTGGAAATATATATTCTTTTATGGTGCAAATTAAACTCCATTAGGTTAGGTGCTCTATAGAGACTTGCAGTTGAAACTTATGGTACATTGATAAGCTAGGGCTTATTATCTCCATTTTTGAAGAAAAGTTCCCTTGTCACTTAATTTTGGGGAGATTTGAAAACATAATATTTTATGTTTATCTCATAGAAGTGGGCCCAAATATTGCTTGTATTACATGTGTAAAGAATGGTTGGAAGATATTTGTTTATTTTCTAAGAAATTTGGAACGGTATAAGAATATCTTAGAGTTTGATGGAATTGGATCTATGATGAGATGATTTTATTTATTCACTCCCTTAATTCTACATATTCTAATTGGTGAGACATCCTTCACTGTTTTCATTCTTGGTGGTTAGGAATACATATATGAGATTTTCTTGGCTATTTTCTCTAAATGCTCATATGTTTGACTACTTATGAAAAAAGAATAATAGTGATTGTAACTTGATGAGAATTAGAAGATGGAGTAAATTTGTCTTATGAATGTTCCTTTTTCTCTCTTTTCCATAATGTTTGTGGCATTTATCATCATGGCCGATCCCAGTTCTATAATTGTATTATATGTAGGCTTTAACTGTGATTCAGCTTTTGTTTTTATTGTAAATCATGA
>JAOQMS010000009.1:25327484-25340517 GCA_027563885.1 Erythroxylum longipes | reverse complement strand
ATTATATTGATAAAATTATTTAAAATTTTTATAACTAATTTTTGCAATGTTAGTAAATACTAATGATTAATTAATACACTTTTTAACACTTAAAATAATGTTATGAGTTTTTCTTGAATAATACGTTGTAAACATTCAAAACAAATCTCCAATAAAACATATCTTAACTATGATTGATAGATTATAAAAGTGTTAGTTTAATAATTTTAGAAAATGTCAACTATTTGGTGAAGATTTCAATAATTTTAAAAAATGTCAACAATGAAATCTTCACCAAATGTATACATTCAGCGACGATTTTCAGAATTCATCACTGAATGTTGAAAATCGTCGCTGAATGTGCACCATTTAGTGACGATTTCTAAAAATCGTTTCTAAATGTTTGACATTTAGTGACGATGACAAACAATCGTCACTGAAAAATATTAAGGAATAGAAATATCAACGTAAACAAATATAAGATCACTGAAAATTAATAGGATAAATCTACTTATAGAAATAATATTTAAATTTTTTCAATAAATTTATATCAATTTATGTTTATTTATTCTTGGCTCTAAAGAGATATGGGTTAGCATAGCTCTGTTCCTAACGTTATAGCACCAAGAATTAAAATTTTGCCACTTAAAATTAAATTCAGCCCAATCTTTATTAAAACGGATTAAATTAAATCATATATATATATGTATATATATAGAAAGAGAGTGTGTGCATGTAAAAGTTACTCTTAGTTAGATAGAAAATTACGTATGTGACGTATATGTAATGCATGCGTGGGAAGAAAAAAGCACCTTCCCATGTTGTGCTTTGACACCTTCCCATGGTGTGCTTTAACACTTTCCCTTCTTGTTCTTACGAGTCAACTTAATTGTTATGAAAGTGGGCACTTTCCTTTCAACAATAGAATAATAGTCATCCCAATCGAGCAGCCTTTTCGAGAGAAAAATCCAAATCCAAAAGGCACTCACGGACTGTTTGATTGTAGTTGACATTATAGCGTAACGTGTGCATCACTTAGCCGTCACCATTGGACAAGTAAGTGTGCTTCAAAGATAACAAATGACAATATATTGTTATTTGTATTGAATCTCGTGTGATTTTATCTTCTTCATTTATTTTTTGTATTTTAAAATGATATCATTTACCCTTTACAATATTATTTAGTTATCATATAACTTTGTTTATTATATTTTTATTTTTCATGCATTATAATAAAATCTAAAAAATTAATGATGAATTATTTAAAATAAAAAGATACAAATTAATAATATATAACAAATAATTAAATAATGCTACAAATGAATAAATAACAATTTTCAAGATAAGAAGATTTAAATAAATAAGTAAAACTACATGAATTTGAATATATTTACCCCTAATAATTTTATACGTTTTGTCAGCCAAATCCATATTTTTCATTTTAAAATATTTTAGTAAATAGAGAAGTTGGAATGTATATACAAAATACATACCTATAGGTGAAACTTGAAAAGGCATATTTGATCAACATAACCTTGCCTAATTAATTAAATGGATCATAAATGTTTCCATTTTATTTTTAATCTTTTATATTTATTTTCAGATTTAGTAAAAAAATCTGTTTGTTTGGGTTGTTATTTTTCTATTTTACTTAATATTATATATTTAATTAATTAAAACAAGTTATTACTAATTGTATTTAATTTTTGTAACTAAATTAAATAAAATTAATTTAATAATTATTAATGAATATAATTACATTTAAAATATCTTCAGAATATAAAATTTCAAATAAAATTTTATTTAATGATTAAAATATTTATAAATTAATATTAATTTATAAATAAAAGTTAATTTTAAAAATACTTGTTTTATTAAAAATAATTTTATTAATAAATTATTATAGTACAGCAACGAAACCATCTTTGTAACATCAAAAGGTAATCGCAGGATTAGTACAAAGAAAATAACAATTAACCAGAAAAAGGACAGAGTGGCAATAATATTTAATAAATACGTAATTAAATAATTAATATAACATATTTCACATACATCAAGTAATTAAATTTGGAAACAACTCTCAACTACCGTCTTAATGGATAAACACGCAAAACGCAAACTCTGCAAGTTATATCATAAACTTGGCCATATAATATTGATAATTATGCAGAGATGGATTTCAAACCAAATTTTGCTTCATTAGACTCGATAACATCAAATTGGGAGGAAATTTTATATCGTAAGACAATATTTTGATTTGACGAACTGAAAGCCTGAAAGTGACCTGTGACCCACAGCAGACACGTGCATCACAGCTTGACATGGGGTGGGAAAAACGAGTTGGGAAATCAATTGAAGATTAGATACTCAAATCTTTTTCTTAATAGATTAAGTTTTTTTAATTTTTATACAGTTAATAAAAGGTACGTGATATATCTAGAAACTGTCAAAGCATAGACAGGGTCGGTTTTGGTTTACCTTCTGTTTTTTTTTCTAATTTTTAATTTTTAAATTTTAATTGTCAGATGGAGTTTTCTTTATTTAATAAACTACCACTTCAGTAGGAATTTGTTACTCTTTGGAAGTCCTTGTCACCAACCATATTTCCTTTGATAATTTTGTGAGTATGATCAACCTTATCACTCCATGATTTGTGGGACTTCTTATGATTGTCCTTATCACTCCATAACTAACTCATAGTATCATCCTTATCACTCCACGGAGGCTATAGATTGTTAATATCCCCTCACAAACTGAGTCGGAGTTAAAGGCACAGTTTGTTACGAAAATATGCAAAGGCAACCGTGGACACAGGTTTAGTAAATATACCAGTAACTGTTTATCAGAGGACACATGTTTAGTGACAAATAATCCAAGTGCAACTCATTCACTTACAAAATGATAATCCAACTCGATATGTTTGCTCTGAGCATGAAAGACATGATTGATTGTCATATATAGAGCACTGATATTATCACAGTAGAGGATTGGCGGAGATAGGAGAGAGATGCGAATATCTTTAAGAATATAAGTGAACCATGTAAGTTCGGCAGCAGTATTAGCCACAGTACGATACTCAACTTCAGTATTAGAGTGAGAGATTGTGTGTTATTTCTTAGCACACCGTGAAATGATATTTATGCCAAGAAAAGTGTAGCAGTGGTAGATCTACTTATTGTAGGGCAACCAGCCCAATCAACATCAGAGAAAGCAAATAATTCAAGAGTTATATTGAAAGTGAGGTGTAAACTAGTGTCAAGTGGTCCTTTTAGATATCCAAGGATTCATTGAACCAATTTCAAATGAACAACTGTAGGAGCGTGCACGAATTGTGAAACATAGTTGACACTATAAAATCGATTTGGACGCGTCAGTGTAAGCTATTAGAGAGTGCCAGTAATTCCTGGAAAGTGACTGGGATAAGTAATAGGAGTAGTATCTGTAGTAGGTTTGAATTTGACCTCTAAAAGTGTAGGCATGGGCTTGCAATGAAGCATATTGGATCATTCAATAATGGTAAGTGCATAGTGTGATTGGGATAGATGTAGCCCATCTGTTGTGCTAGAAATCTCAACACCAAGAAAGTGATGCATTGGACCTAAATTACATGTACTGTGTCTAAGCCAATGAAAATTTCAAGAGCTTCTTCACAGAGGATTCCGATGATCCAACTCCGGAGAAGGCGATCATGCTTTGCCAAGTAGTGAATTCTTTTGTCAACTATGGAGTGATGTTTTTGGTGTTCGAATCTAAGGTAGTATATTTTGTTAGAATTGGTGTTTCATTGGCGAGATGACCAACCAAATCTTGGCTCTCTGCTAATCTTGAAGCTTGTTCTCTCCATAATGGATAATTGGATTGTGTGGGTTTTAATGTGAAAAAATTTCCAACATTCAAAGACAACGAAGTCATAGCTCTGATACCAAGAGAAAAAGTAGAGGTGCAATAAAGAAAAGAGAAAAAAGCAAAGGTGCAGTAAAGAATCTTTTGAGAGAAAAAGCAGGGGTGCAGTAAAGAAAAGAGAAAAAGCAAATGTGTAGTAAAGAATATTTTTATTATGGAATTGATTCTTGTCTCACGAGTACCGATTACAATCCTTTAAAAAAGCTATATATACATATATAGCACTTGGATAAGATAAGGAAGGAAAGATTACAGTTTTATCTACTGCAATTAAAATACGAAAGAGATATCATCCTTATCAGACGGAGTTTCCTTTATCTAATAAACTACCACATCTAATGAACTACCACTTCAGTTGGAATTTGTTACTCTTTGGAAGTTCTTGTCACCAACTATATTTCCTTTGATAATTTTGTGAGTACGATCAACCTTATCACTCAATGATTTGTGGGACTTCTTATGATCATACTTATCACTCCATGGAGGCTGTAGATTGTTAATACTAACAACTCAAGTGATTAAAAATAATAACGAACATAAACGAATACACTTAAGATAAGAAAAACAATTTCGCTAATTAATTCAACTCCTTCAATGACAGATCAGAAAGTTGTTTGCCAATAGTACTGTCGTATTCAGCTGTTGGAAATTTTGGACACCGCTTCCACTATTGACAGTCTCACAATCAGCATCCATTTAGTTTACTAAAAGCTATACAAAGGATGAAGAATAGCAGCAAAGAAAGAGTACATAAACCAAAAAATAAATCAGCTGTAAAACTCTCAAAGAACACCCTCAATTGTCGTTGAATAGTGGAAGAATATGCAGCTGCAGAAAGTCACGAATCACCCAGCTAAGAAACACACAAAAGCCTAAAAAAGAAAATCATGGCTGCTGCACACCCACAATTAACGACAACACAACAAAGAAGAATGCAGCACCAACAACACAGCCTGGGTCCGTGATCCACCACAAAATCCAGCTCTAACAACACAGTGTAGGTTGTGTGATACTCCTGAAATATTTGCAGCAAATAGAGTTTTGTTTTAACACAAACAACAACTAAACATCATTGAAAATCACCCTTGAAATCCCAGTTGCCAAGTCATCCAATATCTGTCATTTTTCCTTTCTAAAAATGACAACATTCAACCAACTACACAAGTGAATCCCAGCCATATTACATTTAGCATAATCAATTCAAAATTCCCTGAAAATTTGAATCCTTCGATAGCCATTATTCCAAAAAATACTATCTATTTGAATATCATCTTAATTAGGATTAAACCTTATCAAACTTGTCTTGAAAGAGTCCCACATAAACTTAACTAAGTCCAGTTATCAATGTCTAAAATTAAATAAGAAGATATAATTACCTATATCTTAACAAAATTTATTTTAATCTCTTATATAACATTTATTAATAAATTATCAATAATTTTTTTTATTTTTAAATAAATAATTTAAAAATTAAATTTTATTTAATATTAAATTTTATTTTGGATATATTTTAAATATTTAATCAATTTTTATTTAAAATTTATATATTTTGAAGATATTTTAAATTTAATTATATTTATTAATAATTATTTAACTAATTTTATTTAATTTAATTATAAAAACTAAATAAATTATTAAATAAAATTAAATTATTCATAATTTTTATTAATGATTAATTTAAACTAATTAAATATATAATATTAAATTAAATTATTCATAACTCTTATTAATAATTAATATATCAAATAATTAAATAATATATATTTAATTGATACTAAAACGTGGAAGAAAACAAAATCTCTTTTGTAGTTTTCATAAATTTTGAAAATTGAAAAAAACCAAAAACCAAAATCAAAACCGAAAACAAAAATCACAAACAAATTTTTTATTAAATATGAAAACAAAAACATAAAACCAAAACCAGAAACTGAAACAGAAGGAGAAACAAACAGACCCTAAGATTACTCCTATATTTTCGAGGTCTTCATTTTATTAAAAGTTATTAAAATTTTCGTCAATTAACTGAAGTTCCTCAACAATTGGCCTGAATAGTTGGACATGCAGAATTATTTTAATTTCTAGATTTTATATTTATTTATTTATTTATTTTAACTGAAATTGTAATTCATGTTATTTCTATTTATTCGTTGAACTGTATGTAAACTCCACTTAATTTGAAATTGATTCATTAACATTAATCTTGTTACCTTTTTCATGCCAATATTGACATTTTTCTAAAAGCAACGCTCATTAATGAGATTTCCGTTGTCATTTTGTGGGCCAACTTAAAAAGGAAGACAATGCGATGTTCTAAACTCATCAATATCAAGAAAATGGTTCATGAAAACTCCAAACGTTTGGGAATAAAGTCTTGATAAGTTGATTAATCTTCAATTGATCACGTCACAATCCTACTATTCTTTTATGAACCACGAAAATAATTATAGATATTTTTGGTTGTAGACAAGAGGTATGCTATGAAAAGTAAAATGTGGGGTAAGAAACAAAAGAGTTGAATTTTAAAAATGATTATGGAATTTGAATTTATAAATTTATTAAAATAATTATTATAAGGATGAGTTATGAGACTTTTTTATTATTTTTAATTTCAATTATCACTTATTCTTTTATCATAATATTGTTTATTTATTAAATAGTCATATTTTATTAATTTTTTTTCTAGGTTCACACAAAATGGCATATTATGGATATCCTTAAATTCTATTATGATATTATTTTAATGATATAATTAAAATTTTTTAATGAATTGTGATAGCTAAATCATATAATACGAGTGAAAATATTTTTCAAATATTAAATAATTAATTTTATAAAAATTTTAGACATTTTAATATATTAATTAACTAAAACATGCTTTAGTCACGAAGACAACTTCTTTATAAAATGTAAAAGAAATGTCGCATATAATTGATGACTCTCTTTTGACTATCCGTCGAAATGGAAAGTCTTGTGTATTAAGTTTTAAAAAAGTTATTCCTTTGATTTGTTTTCGCTTCTTGAAATAAACTCTTAATAGCTGGTTGCATTAAGGTTTAAGATCATTCCAAATGATTTTTATGATTATTTTTAATATGGTAAATTTTTAAAATTGGGAATTTAATTTAAACACGGGTCAAGTGTAGAATGAAGAATGCTTCGATTGCTTGATCGCATAAGCGTTACGTAGCTACTGACATCACCGCCTGTTTTAATTTCTGAAACTTGTGCAAATTCACTTATTAAATCAAATAAAAGAAAATCATACTCCAATGATTAAGAACGAAAAAGGATTCTGACATACAAGGACTGCCACGTGTACATGTACTAGAAGCCAAACACAACCCTTTTCTATTTATCCTACGCACGACCAGACATG
This sequence comes from Erythroxylum longipes, assembly GCA_027563885.1. NCBI lineage: Eukaryota > Viridiplantae > Streptophyta > Magnoliopsida > Malpighiales > Erythroxylaceae > Erythroxylum > Erythroxylum longipes. The sequence goes on along the minus strand of JAOQMS010000009.1, from coordinate 25,333,259 downwards.
AGTCGCATAAACACCGTAAAAATAACATCAGAATCTCGATTATAAATAGGTCCGATTCCTCTTTCTTGTTCTCAATACCTGCAACAACTATCAAAAATTAGGAATTACTTTATGAAAAAAGCCAAACCAACAATGGCGGAAGAACGCAACCACACACCCCATGTCGCAATTCTACCGACTCCTGGGATGGGTCATCTCATCCCACTCGCCGAGCTGGCGAAGCGGCTCGTTGATCAACATGACGTTTCAATCACTTTCGTTGTTCCGACTGATGGTCCTCCTTCGAAAGCCCAAAAATCGGTTCTTGAATCGCTCCCTAGGTCCGTCAACTCCATATTCCTTCCTCCAGTTTCATTTGATGACGTGCCTAAGGATGTCAAGGTAGAAACCGTAATTTCACTCACTGTGGTGAGGTCACTTCCTTCTATTCGAGAGGTATTCAGGTCTTTGATTGAAAGAACGAAGCTGGTGGCTTTGGTTGTTGATCTTTTTGGTACAGACGCTTTTGATGTTGCTCGAGAATTCAACGTCTCTCCGTACATTTTCTTCCCTTCTACGGCTATGGCTTTGTCTTTGTTTCTTTATTTGCCAGAGCTTGACGAGAAGGTTTCGTGTGAGTACAGAGAGCTTGAAGAACCCGTGAGAATTCCTGGATGTGCGCCGATTCACGGTAAAGAATTGCTCGACCCGGTTCAAGACCGAAAGAATGACGCCTACAAGTGGGTTCTTCATCATGCTAAGAGGTATAGACTTGCAGAGGGAGTTATGGTAAATAGCTTCATGGACCTGGAAGGAGGAGCTTTAAGGGCCTTGCGAGAAGAAGACTCCGGTAAGCCTCCAGTTTACCCTGTCGGACCGCTTGTAAATATGGGTTCAGACAGTGGGTCCAAAGGGTCAGAGTGCTTGAAGTGGCTTGATAATCAGCCACATGGCTCTGTCTTATACGTTTCATTCGGGAGCGGGGGGACCCTCTCTTACGATCAGATAACTGAATTGGCTTTGGGTTTAGAAATGAGTGAGCAAAGGTTCTTGTGGGTGGTGAGGAGTCCAAACGACAAAGTTGCTAATGCCACGTTTTTCAGTGTTCAAAGCCAGGAAGACCCTTTCAATTTCTTACCCAAAGGGTTCTTGGATAGAACCGGGGGGCGTGGTCTGGTGCTTCCATCTTGGGCACCACAGGCACAGGTGCTGCGTCATGGCTCGACCGGAGGGTTTTTAACCCACTGCGGTTGGAACTCGACCCTCGAAAGTGTGGTGAATGGTGTGCCACTAATCGCTTGGCCACTTTACGCTGAGCAGAAAATGAATGCCGTCATGTTAACAGAGGACATCAAATTGGCACTGAGACCTAAGGTCAACGAAAATGGCCTCATTCTACGAGAAGAAATCGCCGAAGTTGTGAGGGGTCTAATGGAAGGCGAAGAAGGGAAAAGGGTACGCAATAGAATGAAAGACCTAAAAGACTCAGCAGCACAGGTCCTAAGTAAAGATGGGTCGTCCACGAAGGCGCTCTCGGAGGTGGCTCTCAAGTGGAAAAACCGAACATTCACTTAGGAATTATTCGAACCTTTATCATGTCCTAGATTCGTAACATATTTGTGAGATATGTTGTCTCTCCCTTCTTATGCTATTCCTGTGTTTATCAGTTATATTTTTCTCCTCCTTTTGTCTTGTAATACCCCAATTACGTATATTGTATGGATTTTAAAATGCCTGCAGTTTCATAAGCAAAAATCACTTTCTTTTTCCTAAATATGTATAAATGGAGAATTAGGTGAGGACAGCAGACCACAACAGCACAAGAAAGAATAGCATTAATCCTAATGGGCGTGGACCCAACTACTATGAATTTAGTTGCATCACAATAATGTCATTTGCACTGGACTCAAGTGAGGTAGGTGGCTACCATTAACTCTCACGTTTTCTCTCCCTGTATCACCTACAATCACACGGTTGATTTCAGGAATTTGAAATCAGAGTGGTGGTGTGGTATGCTCTCAGTTAGAGATGTTCTTCCTGAATCGATAATATTATCGTAATTATTTGATCTTTAAAGGTATGAACTTGACTGAATGACTTGTTGTTCTTGCCATGGAATCCGAATTTATGATCCCCTGGAACAGTCAATCTCGGAGCTATCTATGTGTATATGTATATGAAAGGAGAAGATTTGAGTGCGCTCCTTCTACTTTTTCTTTTCTCCTATCAGCTTTGCACAATAGTTCTTGTCGCCATTTGCCACTCTGGCCTCTGGACCTACGACCTCACTACCAATTTTGATTGCCATGGCTTCAGCACCGCACAAACAAGAAGAAAAGAATTCGATTCTAGATAAGCCCGGCTGACTTTCCGACCTTTGCAAAATCGCTGTCCAAAAAGATAATTCCAACAAAATTAACCGAAACTTTTCATGTCGATGATTATGCTTTCAACAATGATTTAAGAGATAATAAATAATTAATTATAAGTAGCTGCATTATTTTGAATTAACAACAATACCCAATAAAAATGCGGATTTATTAAATTACTTAGAATTAACTGAATTTAATTTATCATTTATTTTTATCGACTCACTAAATAATTTATTTGATATATAATTTACAATATACACAATTATAATCCGTTTGATAACATTTGAAATTGGTATAAATGATTTATAATATATTACATATGTTTAAAATATGCTAAGAGACAAACTAGTTCCACTTTATTAAAAAACTAGTTTCTAGAGACTTGTTTGTAAACAACATGCTTACCTATGGCCAGCATCATAGTGAGTGTCGCCATGTGGGTCCTCATATGGACATTGGGGAGCCATGCCATGTTTCAATTTGTCCCTTAACCTTAAGCTCCACCAAGGAAACGTCGTGTTAGAAAGTCAAACTTGGCTGTCTGTTGACTTTGGCATGAGCCTTATTTAACAAATTATGAAATATTTTAAACACTATCAATAAATAATACAAGTAGATAAACAAAAATTACAATTAATAATTTCATTTTTGGTCGAATGAAACACGTAAGCTTCTAGACGATTTGGAGGTGTCGACTACTTAGCCTTCATTCATTGTTGTCATACTTTGGTTTGTTTCTAACCAGATTAAAGATAAATTTAATAATTACGAAAGCAAGTAACCAAGATTCTTATTCTGGAATAATTTAAAATAAATACGGAATTGCTCACACATTGTCTAAGTTCATGCCATGATGACGGTCGAAGTTTGATCGGAAAAACTTTCATATTTATACAATTTAAATGTCGGCTGTACGGATGTTGACTAACCATAAAAGATAAATTAGCTATGAGTCACAATAATCAATTTAGGATACTTCCAATTAAACCATTTTGTTTTGAGATTTGCGAATATGACTAAACATCTTGCCAAGGGAAAGTTGTACTAGACCTTTACAAATTAAGACCGATCACCTAACGTAATTATTTGAGTTCTAGTTATATGAGCTTTCATTTCTCAACCCATCAAGAATTAAATAGAAATTATAGTGTTGTAAGTTTTTAATTCATTTGTTCAAAATATATAATTTGTGAATTATTATATGTATTTAAAATTAAGAAAAAAAATTGTGAGTGACTTTCTTAATTTGGACAATTATTACAGATGAAAAAATCAAATTTGATTCCGATTAAAGATAATAAAGAGGTCCAATAAAAAAACTGACTTAATAGATTGAAGTTTAGTAAAGAAATTAGACCTTAATTAATATGGGTCGATTATATATTAAGTATATAATAGAGAGGCTCCATAAAATTATTATAAATCACTGATAAGATCTTCCACTGTCTGCTTAAGTAAGTTTGCGGACATCCAATTTCTATGACCTATTAAAAAGCCTACATGTTAAAAAAGATATACAACTTTCAAAAGGGTTGCTCGAAAGTTTGAGAAGATTATTGTTAATACATGAAATTAGTGTTATAAAAACAGAAATAAGTTAGAGAGGAATAATAAAAATAAATTAGTAAAAGTCCAATTAATAGAAGTTTTGTGGTTGCTAAATTATGTTGGAGAGGTTTACAAGTCCATTCAAGTTGTATAATATGGAGAGCAGATTGTAGACTTTTCATCCTTCGAGAGCCCATGAAAAATGAAAGATGACAAATGGGGAGTGGTTACTTCAAAATGAATGGGAGGCTACCACGTTGTATAATGTGCTAGCATTTTCTATTAAAAAAACTCCTAATTAATATCTTTCATTTGTAGGATGACAGAATAAATTTTAAATAGTAATTAAGGTTAGTAATGAAACAAAACTTTCAATTTCGAATTTAAATTTAACAATAGTTACGAATTGGATATTTGATTTTAATTTTAATTAAATATATTATGCTTTGATGATTTTAGATTAGATTAATATAACTTTTAATTATTGATTAAAAATAAATTCAAATATGAATTGAATAGGGATTTTAACTAAAATTAAATTTAATCAATTTAAATTTAAATTATTAATTTAAAAAAAATTGAAAAATGTCTATTGAAACAGGTAATTATTTGATACTTCTAAAGCAGTAGGTATCGCGAATCTAAGGTCTTGTCTAGTAAATAACTTATCAGTCATTTTTTGGTAGATTGAAAAGTTTTAGTTGTCTGATCATATCAAAATGTTGATAATTATATTTGATAATCAGCTTATTGAGTTAGCATAATGAACTCTATCCGCTAATTTTGAAAATGTTACTATAAGCAGCCTTTCCTTCTAACGGCTTAAAAATTAAGGGATTAAAAGACTATTATATCCAAAAATTATTACAAATTACTCAAAGAGATTGGGATATAAATTTGACTTACTTTATTCAAAATTTAAAAAGCTAATAATTAAAAATTAAAAATTTTAATATTAAATTAAAATTTTCAAAAAATTAAATACTATTAAATTTGTTATCTCTAATTATATTACATTATTACTTTTGTATATAGCCGATATTTAGGTTCCTTTTTATATTAATATTTAGTATATAATATTATTATCACTTGTATATTGTGTTTAATTCAATTCAATTTAATCTAAAATTAATAAGTCAAATTTAAATTTTAACAGATTAATATAAATAAATTTTTAAATAATTTTATTTTATTTAATATATTAAAAATATAGTTTGAATTTTTAAAAATTAAAAAATTAAAATTAAAATTAAAATAGCAAAAAATTATATTTCCTTAAATTAGAAGTTAAATCGAAATTATTTTTACAGACTCAATTTCATATTAAGCTTGTTAGTGCTGCATTTGAGAAAAACTCTTGGTGTGATCCGATCGAACTCATTCTCAAGCTTATTTTTAGTGGCATTTTAGTGATCTCTAAGTTCTTTAGTTGGCCTTTCCAAATCCAAGAGGATCTCGAGAAGTTTTTAATCGAACTCATTCATCATTGAGATGTTGTATTGAGAGGGCTTTCGATGTTCTTAAGGATCGATGGAAGATATAGGAGAAAATGATGGTGTTGACTTCTTTTGTTCTATATAAATTCTTATGAGAATATTAAGATATAAACAGTTAATACTCATGTCCTTATAGATTTTTTTAAATCATATTTTCATAAATTATTTTACACATAAACAACCAATTAGGAATATCAATGGGCTGGGCCGGGGTCCATGGTGGTGTCCCAACGAGCCATGAGTAGGCCGGCCCGAACTGGCCTACTATTTGTTTTTTAAGGACCTATTTGGTTGGATGTTAATTGTAACACCCCATTACCCTAGGGTACGTACCGGGACGCCCGTAGGTCATTCCGACACATATCCTAAGATAAGGGAGC
>JAOQMS010000009.1:25299262-25319790 GCA_027563885.1 Erythroxylum longipes | reverse complement strand
ATATCATTTAACGAATTAAAACTTTAATATTAAATAATAAACTCAATTCAATTGATATTTATATTCATATATTTAACGTATTTTCACTTTCAAATTATTTTTATTGCATGTATTTATTATTACTATTATTATTATTATTATTATTAAATAAATTGCTAAATATTCATAATAATTATAAATATAAATTATATATTCTAAATATATCATTTAACGAATTAAAACTTTAATATTAAATAATAAACTCAATTCAATTGATATTTATATTCATATATTTAACTTATTTTCACTTTCAAATTATTTTTCTCCAAATTATTAAAATAAGAAGGAACACTCTCATGCGGAGCCCTTCGAATTTTCTTGGAAAGTTCGTTGAGCGCAATTAAAAAACATGAAGTGAGACGCAAATGTTTTAATTATGAATGGGATTTGATAGAATGTGACAGGAACATCGTCATAATTTGGACAGAAGATTTACTTTCAAAGTAAGTCTGGTTGTTAATAAAGTGACAAACCATCAGATTAAGCTTTTGACGCAGCGTAGGTTTCAGACTAGAGTTCCCATGTACTCTGAATTTAAAATGTCTGGTTGGTTCTAATTAATTGCATTGAAAGACCATAAACATGTATCTAAACTCCTGTCAGGTTTAAGTAACAATGGTTTAGGAGGGGTTAGAGTTTGGCCAAGGCGCGTGCATCTCATCATTTCTTGTCTCTTCTTCTCCAACAAACAAAAACAATACAAGTGGGGTTAAAGGGCATAGTCTTACTGATATAATCGCAATAATTTATAAAGACTTTATCAAATACAATTTTAACATAAGTCTTACTTAAGTATGATTAGACCTCTTTGAAGGTGAGCCCTTGCTTCGTATTAAGCGTTATTACAATACCAAATCACAAAATCTTAATTCGATTACAAGGTTTTCTGGTTTTCTTACTTGTGAGGTAACATGAACTGACAAAGACACCTACAAAAGTAAAACCACTGAATCCCAACAACCCCACAATCCGAGGCCATTGTCAAATGGAATGGGTACAAAATTCGGTTAGTTAAGGATTCTGGACGTAAGTAGCCGTTGAAAAAAAATCCCATTATCATAAATCTTTTAGGCCCTCTTGCCTTCATATCAAAATCAAACCTATTCCTCACAAAAGCTGATATAAAATCCTAAACAGTTAGTCTTTATGATATCTTTCAAGTTTTCCGAAACATTGAAGTTTTGGGTTCAAGTAGCATGAACTTACTAACTTTACCAATTTCATTGAAGTTTTGGGTTCAAATAAGTCCACAATTCTTTGCCATTGGCTCGATCAAAAGTTGGACGGTGGGATTCTTATTCGTGGATATGGGTTGTTACAGGGCAAAGTTGTAATCCTGAAAATATAGAACCTGTCCATAAAAGTACCGTGAACTAGTAAGCTGCCTGGTCGTTTCTTTTTTTCTTTTAATATATGTTAGTAATTTTAGTTTCGGACTAATCTTAAACTCCTAATATGTTATTTTTAGAGTTTTAAAAAAGGTACATCTGGTATTTTAAAGTCCCTCAGGTTTATACGTAGCCTGTATACTTTTGCGTACAAAGAGTCTTCACAGCCCCAGGTTCTCAGTAGTGTCAAACTCCCACACTACTGTTGGAAGCAAGACGTCTGCAATTAATCCGATCAAAGAGTATTTTTAAGAGACTAAAGGATCATTAACAGGAAAAATTTCTCTTTTCTAACTCGAATTTAAGACCTCATATAAAGAAGAGACTTAAGTGAGAAGTTGAAACCTATTGAGTCACTCCTACTTATTAGTCGTTTCTCTTTTTCCTTCAAATACAAAGCGTGTGGAATGTGGATAGTAGTAAAATATTAGTTTAAATTAAATTTAATTATTTAATTCTATTTTAAAAGATACGTTAAATCATTTTATAAGTAATATTTAATTTAATATTTTAAAAATAAGATCGGAAGTTAAATCGGTAAGACAAAAAATTTAATGTTTAAAAGATTCAGTCAGTATTAAATCATTATAAAACTAGCTAAAAATTAAATAAGATCAAAATTTTGTCAGTACTCATTTAAAAATTTAAAGTTTAAAAAAATAGACTGTTAAATAAAAATTAATTGATTTAAATAATTAATTAATTTATAAAATTAACTAATTAAGTAATAAAGTGATCAGATTTTAATAATAAAGTTATTAAAATTAATCATAATAACAAATAAAAAATAAAAATAAAAAGTCAATATATTTAAGATTTTATGATTAAATCGACCAAATAATTATATTTTTTAATTATTAGTCTAATTAATTTACAAGACTTTGTTTTTACGTATAGATGTTTGTCTTTTTATCACTTCTTTTGCCTTTATAAGGAAACGGTACCTTAAATGCGTACTTTTAATTTATGTCGTGATATTCCATTCAATGCCTGAAACTATATAACCTGTCGATAAAAGTACTATGAACTACTAAGTTGCCTCGTCGTTTCTCTTTTTCCTGCAGATTGAAGACACGAAGCGTGTGGGTCACAGCTAATAATTAGATTTAGCCGGTGCTTTTCTCGGCGTCCATTTCTCCTTCTTTCATCATTTTGGGCCCCTTGTCTATATTACCAGGTCAGTCAATGGGGTATTATAGACTTATAGTCCGTTTGTTTTGTACGAATATGACAAATGCCCTCTTCTAGACATCATATTTCCACTCGGTTTGAACAAATTTGGTCGGACTTGCTTTTAATTTTAACCGAGTTTTGAACCTTTCAAACGCACTATTAAGTACTAACCACTGGAATTGGACAGATAAAAAGTCATGAAGCATGACCTCATTCGTTCAAGTGAACGACTTCTCAGCAACAACCCTCTTCTCAACTTTCAATGCACGCTCGAGAAGCTTGACAATTTGGGAATTTCCTTTGCCAATTTTTAGTCCAAATAAACAAACCATTCGTATATAAAAGAAATAATAAGAATTTACCATTTGTAGTTATGGATCTTATGCTAAATTACTTTGATTTGATGTATCTTTAGCTATGAGTGAAAACACATAACCAATTCAGATAATTTAACTGTAAAAATCTTAAACCCATTAATTTTTTAATTTAATTTTAAACTTTCTGTTTCAATTTACTTGAACAACCCTTGTTATTAAAAATAAATCAATTAATTAATGAATTAGACAATTTTAGTAGACTAATCGATTTTTATAGACTAAAATAAACTAATTAATTTTTATTTAATAGTTTCTTTTTCATTGAAAATTTAAATTAAGGATAATCTTATTTCAAATTCTTAAATTTTATTCAATCTTTAACCGATTTTATAACTATCTAATATTGGTTGAATCTTTTAAATTTTAAATTTATTGTCTTACGGTTATAAAGTTCGGTATTCTTTAGACAAATTTAGGTAGTAATTAGTTTATAAAAAAACTCTTTATAAAATGTTCCAAGTGATGTAAGAAAGTGTTTTGAGTGCTTTAAAAAATTAAGAAAGTTTATTAACTATTTGTGTTCGGAATAGTCTCCCCACTAATTAAGGTAAGATTGGGTACTACAAAACTTCATCAAACCCCGCGTTTCAACGAAATTTCTACTGAATGTTGTTATAGTTTTTATTAACCATTTGTAGGTTAAATTATTTTATTTTGTAAATTTCTCAAATATTTTATTTAAAATATATAATCAATATTTTATTACATATATTTATATATGTACGTGTGAGAGAGAGAGATTTTGTGTAATAAACATAAAATAACAATTATGAATTGTGAATAAGATTTGAAGATAAATTATTTAAGGATTATAAAAACAATATAAAAATTGTAAGATTTACGCTTAATTTATTAGAATTTAAATTTTATTTAAATACACATAAAGTAAAGTATATTCATATATAGTATTTTTCAATGTATTACAACAAACATGTGGATCATGTGGTTAAAGTAAAGAAAATCTTTTCTTTTCTTTTTGGAGAATGGATAGCAACATTTTTTAAAATGTCACCATTTGCTTTTCATAGCCTATCTCTTTTCCACTTTATTCAGCACTCGCTTGTTGCTGCCTAAAAGCTAAATAGGTTGAAACGTTGAACAGATAAATTAAGACTTACTTGACTTTATTAGTTGGAAAGATATATATTAAATCAATCACTCGTTATTATAAGGAATGTACTCAGAAAGACACATGAATTCAACATAAAGTTAATACTACAACAACGACAATTCAATAAAAATTGTTGAAAAAGTACAGTAATAAGTAATGTTCCCTTTAAATGATAGAGAGGCTGCTGATACGTTTTATATGCCAATGAATATATAAAACTAATTGAGTCGGCTTTACACAATAGTTTAAATTATTGTGGTGAAACAATTGCTTAATATGGTATCAGAGCCTTTATGATTAAACGGTCTTGAGTTCAAATCTTACCACCTACCTATTTATCAACAAATTAATTCAACACGAGGTAAAAAAAACTTGTGCAAGTTTCAAGTTCAAATGATTTTCACTTGAGAGGGTGTGTTAGTAAATATATAAAATTAATTAAATTGACCTCACACAATAGCCTAAGCTATTATAATAAAATAGTTGCCTAACATTATATATATTTGTTAGGGTTTGAAATCTCATAAATGAAAATATTTTCGTACCTCCATAGCCACTGTTGACATGATTTTCTTCGGATTAATCAAAAAGCTTACAAGAGAATTAAAGGAACCAACAGTTGCCAAAAAAACAAACCAGAAGAAAAGACAAGAAACAAAAGCGTGTCGTGAAGGTTGAGTGAACTTGGGCGTAAGGCGAGGGTTCCCATGCCTGGGGCCTAGAATCATGGAATCAAATGGGGTCAGAAAATGACACCTCCTCATTCTCATCCACACTTTTAAATAATTTTGGTCTAACGAAAGTAACACTAGGAGATGGCTTTAATAACTTATAATAACTTTTGAATATAACCACCTATTCGTCCCTTAATCGTTTCTCATAAAAGCATTTAAAATAACAGATTCAGTTCAATCCGTCAATTTAATCTGCTACTTAGTAAATATGATTATCAACAAATTGACATGATTAAACAGTTAAATATTCCTTAATTTCCGAAAAACTAGCAAATGAGCTATTTAACAAATAAGGCTGTAAGTTAGCTATGCAATTTCTTATTTCTTTTTTACGTCTGATTTGATAGTTTGAGAGTAAGGGTCACAATGGGTCAGGCTGGGCCTGGGCTACTCTCGGCCGGCCCAGCTCGACCTCAATTACTATAGGTCGCGAGGTGGCCCGTCATTCGGTGGGCTACGACTGAGTCAGGTCAATCTTGACCTGTTTATATTTTTTAATTAAAAATACAAAATGGTGTCGTTTTGTCCAAATTAGTCAGCCCGTAATCTGACCCGGGCAAACCATAGTCGACCCATAGTCTGCCCATAACCCGCCAAATTCGGGCTAAAAACAGACAGGACTAGGCTGAAATTGCCTAGGAGTATATTCTCTCACTTTTCTAGTTGATTTTCGTTTTTGTAAGCTGATTTGAATTAATAAAGTTTTATCCTTTTCAAAATAATATTTTGAATAATTTAAATTTTAGTTAAATTATGAAAAAAATTCGTATCTTTTATTACGAGACATTCAAACCAAAATAAACAAAAACTTGTATTATAATAGATATTTTTATGTTATAGTTTCGTTTCCTCGCCATTTGTACACAAGAAGACTTGGGCTAAACCTTAAAAAAAAACCGTGGGCTTACTTAACAACGTAAGGCCCTGGTCCTCGTCATTTGTACACAAGAAAACTCGGGCTAAACCTTTGGGCTTACTTACCCTGACCAGGGCCTTACGTTGTTCATTGGAAAGGGCCATATTATATTGCTGTACTGATTCTATTTGTAGTACTAAGTGCTAACGATGACTACGGTCTTTAATGTTAAGTGATTTAAAATAATTTAAATGAAAATCAGTGTTAATATAAATTACAAAAATAGTTTTAAAAAAAGATCGGCTCTTCTAGCCTATTTTTAAATTTATTAGATTTTCTTATAATTTAACATATTATTAATATACTTCTAATTTTAATTTTATAACACTCATTCTTTGAATTATTAATTTCTATTAAAAATTATAATTATTATACTTAGTGTTATACAACGTCATTTTGAAATTCATTATTAAAATTTATAAAAGAAATTAATGACAGAAAGACTTGTGTTATAAAATTTAAAGCACAAAAAATATTTAAAAATTAAAAAATATATTAATAATATATCAAATTACATATTTTTACCCTAGGGTCTTGTTTGGTTGGCATGGATTTTTGCTTGAGAAAGTAATTTTTTTCTTAAAATTATATTATTATGTTTGATTCATTTTTTAAGTAGTTAGAAAAGTAAAAATTTTCCCAATCTAGGGAAAGTAGTAGCACTTTATTTGGATTCTAAATCCTATCACTCTTTTAGTATTTAGATTATTTTTCTCAGGAATTTAATCTTAAAAATAAAATAGTCAATTCAACCCTTCCTTCTCTCTCAATTCTATGACAACTCTTTTATAATAATAAGAAATTTAATAATAATAATAAATGTAATTAATATATTATTATTATTATTATTATTATTATTATTATTATTATTATTATTATTATTTATATTTGATTTGAATTTTAATAATAAGTAAAAATTTACTAATAATAATTAATAATATTAAGAATAGTAAAATTAATAAGAATAATAAATTTAATAATAATGAACTATTTGTATTTTTATTTTCAATGTTAAATTTTTTTTGATATTTGATTTGAATTTTAAGATTTATCTTTGTACTCGGTTGAGGTTTTTTTAGTATTTTTCAATATCATATTTATGATATAACAGTATTATATGATTAGAATATCATGAATAAAAAAATTAAAATTTAATAATATAACTTGTATTACAAATTAATATTATTTAACGATTTCAATTTTTATCCTGTTTGTAAGGATATAATTGAAAACACAAATTAAAATTAAATTACATTTCATGAAATACTGTTACATACCAAGCACTATAATAAGAATACACTCAACTCTTCTATTAGAATTCTTATAAGTATCCAAATTTATGAATATCTTTACTTTTTATAAATTTATTTTCCGAAAAATCAGATTTTAAATTTACTTTACTTTTTTGGGCCTAGAAGTAATTTATATCTCATCCTAAGAAAAGACAACATTCTCATTGGTTCTTTTGTTAGGATTTGCATATGTACGCGACGGTTCGGTGATAGAGTTGGGTTGTTAGCTTTGATTTCCCTTACTAGAGATACACACTTGACCTCTAAGAAAATTAATACATTCCAATTCGAATTTATTAAAATTTCTGATATATTTAGAAAGTCTTAATCTTTTTACCGTGTTGAATTTTAGGATAAAGCTGTCTTTTTTCCTTATTAATTAGGGATAAAGCTGTGAACTGTAACTCTTTTATGAAATGCAATCCAAAACTGTCATTTTCGACATAAGATTTTATTAAACAATGAGGCCTCACAAATTCTTGCATCTAAATGAAGTCGAGACATGGGAAAGTTTTTGTGTGTTTTACAAAGTTGAAAAAATAAAAGAAGAGTGACATTAATATACCAAATTAATTAAATCTTCCTGACAAGCTAACGGAAACTCCTAGAGATCAGGAGCTGGATTTCTTGAGCTCTTTTCTGCGACTAGCGAACACTTCGCCGTGTCTCATTAGCCAAAACCTCTCTATTTCTTCAGCCTTACGACCTGCAATTCTTCCCGCGATCAGACCCCACCTGTAAGTTTAGTTTCCTCGTCATCTCTAAACAAGAAAACTTGGCTAACATGCAGCAGCTCTGGAAAAGAGTTAGTACCAGCTAGCCAACTGAAAGTTTAAAACGAGTGATTAAAAGATAATGTAATGTGGATTTGGCCAGTTCTCTATCGTACTGATTTGTAGCATTACTATATTAGGTTTGAAAAGAAAAGGAAACTAAACCATATTTCCGTCTGCAGCAACAGTTTTCATTGGCGTTGGAAAGGAAGGGAAGCGCATAAGGTTCTGATTATATTTCCTCTACCTGTCTCCAACGAGCTTATGCATTCTGTAAATGAGATCTTCCTCTTGTTCTGTCATGTTAATGAACTCCCATTCAATACTGCTAACCTCTGTCTCTGTGTACAGAAGACAAGAAGAAAGAGAGCTTTAGCCGAACAAAAAAGATGAAATCAAAGAATCCATAAAAGAAACAATCCATAGCAGATATGGAAAAGGAAAAGAAGCAAAACCCACAAAAGATTTGGCAGAAGGAAAAGGGAAGAGAATAAGAACAGAGCAAAACGTGCGAGTAGAGTGAAAGCAACTCACCTTCAGATGAACAGTTTGACGTTTTTGCTTGTTTCCGGCGACGTTTATCCATGCAGTAGTTTGCTATAAGATGTTCAGATAAAGACAATATTGAACGACAGCACCTTGAAAGAAATGGACTGGGGGGAAACGGCAGGAAGATTTGTGAGTTTTACAAGTGTTAGGATGTTGGAGAATTAATGGCTTCACAGTAACCGGAAATCTGGGACTTTTAAGATTACGAGTAGGTAGGCATAGGGAGATGAGCTAGAAGCCTCCCCTCGGGAGAACCAAAGTTATGAATGACAGATCCTACCAAACATACAAAAGGAGGTTGTTTGACTTGTAGTTGTCCCGCTTTAACGATGAATATACCAATTTCAGGGTCCTGCTCAGGCAAGTGAAATGACTCTGTCATCCTCCTCCTGGTACGAGTCTGATATGAGTAAATAATAAATACCTCGTATGCTTAGTTAGATGTCCCTGACTTACCATAAAGTTCAAACTCTAGGATTGATAAAAAAAAGTGGGTTTGACTTAATAGTCCATTAAATTTTAGGCTTATTCAGAAGAATGTTAGGCTATGTACGTTTAATTTGAGGTTTTAAAAAATTGAATTTCGGTTACTTTTTCAAAGAGGAAATGGACAGGACAAGCATAGAAAAGTCCATTTGTTTTTAAGTCTTGTGTCTTATTCGGTTATCCTCTTCTCATCTTTAACAGGATATTCTTTGTTTATATGTAAAAGAGGCCATTTTTACGTATACTCCACATCTCTCAGCTGAACTACCAATCTCTAGCTACCCTGCAACGAAAGGTCACCATTCCCAATGCTTCAAGACAGCTCCTTCCTGAGAAAGGCTACAAACCCTTTTATGTCTATCCTTTTCATTTTGACCTCGCATTTCATCAAAACCTGTACCAACTGGCGCTCTTAGCACCAAACTTGTCGTATTAAAACAGTTCTGTGCTGAAAGATTCGTCCAAATCTCCACGTCTCGTCATATTCGTAGAGAAATCGACCGGGCAATAAGAGACAAGGCGTGACAAGAGGTTGGACTTCAGACTTAGCGGCGGGTGCAACTACCAAACTTGAATTGAAAAAAGAAGAGTACAGAAGAATTCGATATCAATCAATTGGCGTTGTCAAATTTTAGTTTTGTCAAAGAATCATAATCTTTCAGGAAGAACATATTTGCCTGTGTCCCGCACAAAAATGGTCTTTTTTCTTTTCACGTGTTTTTGAACTCTAACTGAACAAACCATATCATTGCAGAAGTAAGAATTGAACATCAACTAAGACTACAAGAGCAATTTTAGAAATACAGTAAGATTGGTTGTGGCAGCCCACAAATCATCCATCTCATGACTTTGTAAACCTTATCTTACAAAAACATCTAAAGCTATAGGAATTTTGTATATCAGGAAAAAGGAGTGCACCCTCCGAATACAGCTTCAGAAATTCCTGGCCTGAGAAGACACAGGCCTGGCCTGAACAGTTCAGTTATTAAAACTTCAGGGCTGGGACGGGGAAGGAGAGCTTGGAGGCTTGAGATCGGGATACTGCAAGCACAGGAAAGGCATTCATCTATTCAGTGCTTAAGCCAACAAAAAAATGTATTCACTGACAAAACTTGCTCAGGTGCTTTGCGAATTACATATGGAAATGGTGACCGTGAGTTGGAGAATTTGGATTCTGATTCTGCTTTAACTTCAACTTTGGGTACCGAATTTATTTGCGGCGCTGGCTCTTCAGGAGTTTCTGATTTCTGTACATTATCAGACGCAGGAGGTTCTGAGACTGACTCCGGAGGTGCAGGAAGAGCCTTACCAGTGTCGGTTGTTGGCAGAAGAGCCGAACCAATTTGCTATTATACGATTTAATAACAACAGTTTGAATTAAAAAGATAAGCATATATCTTGAAGGAAATCACAGAATTATGCTTACAGACCTTTACTTCATCAACAAGCTCTTTAGGTGCAACCTTTGTGTTCAAGAATTCATCTACTTGCTCCAATGTTTTCTTCCTGTCCTGTAGAGAAAAAAAAAATCTAATGCGAGAACTAAAGCTGGTTTTGTTTACAATTACAAGATCAAAGATTTAAGGACTCGAGCTTTGTCCAAATGGATACTCAGATGCTATCTCTTAGGAAATGCCTCTATCAGGTTTAGAAAGGTACGCAGGTACCTCTGCAAATAGGAGTTTCTTGCTGGCAAACTGAATAATAGCAGCGGAGCCTAACAACTGGAGTATTGTTTCCACCTGAAAAGTTTCATCCATAAATGTGAAAATTGTATCTTGGTGCACAAAAATCTTAGTAAGCCGAAAGATGAGAAAAAGAGTAACAGAAGTAGACCTACTTTATGAATTTACTTATTCCAAAAAGTACCCACAGAAACTTAATTAAAAAATATATTTTCGCATCTTTAATATTAAAGGTAATTTTTGGTACAATTTTTTAAACCATAAAGATATTTCTCTGGAAAAAGTGAAATTACATACAAAGTTTGTATCTTTTATCCCCATAAAGTTAGTAAAATAATGGATCAGAATTGAAAAGACTGCAAAACCAACCTCAGAAAATGCCAATGCGCCTAAACCAGCAGCAACCGCAATCCCTAAGGTAACTGGCAAGGCATCAGCGCCTTCCTGCAAGATAATATCATGAATAGAACTGTGAAGAGAGTTTACAGGAATATATACAGGAATATAGAGACACATGGGTCAGATATAATATCATGAATAGAACTGTGAAGACAGTTTACAGGAATATTGAGACAAATGGGGGTCAGATTCCCAATAGGAAAGTGAAATGAGAATTTAGCAACACTTGAGGCGGCACATATCAGGTTGTTTTGTATATAAACCATTCTTTATCTTTGTTCTTAGCCCGATGTGGGAATCCTTAATAGTTATATAAATAAACAATGGAATAGCAAATGAGGAGACTGCATACCTCAAAGGCACTGCTGATGCTATCTGTGAGAGCATCAAGGCTTAATGCTTTCTTAGGAGAAGACCAAGGGAGGCCACTATTCTGCAAAACAAGATTTCACCTCAAATTTTAATGTTTCTTTTTTGTATCAGATGGAAAAGTTTAACATTCGACCAAAAAACATGAGGAATGTTAAAGAAAAGCTCCAAATACCATCCATCCACGGGTTCCTTCAGCACCATCTTTTATTGCATAAGCAGCTTTGAATCCATTAACAGTGACCAATTCGGCAACCAGTTCAGAGTTCCCATCATATCTGGTTTATTCATTCATGTAAGCTCCCGAATTTGTATATAGTAGCAAACAACTACTAGAATCTGATAGGATCTTCTCGTTTGTAATGAAATCACAAAAAAAGATCCAAAATGGTAGAAGTGATTGTGCATGAATGGAAAGTAAAAAAAAATTCTGCATTCTACAACATATATTGGCTAACATAGGTACAAGGTACTCTTTTTTTTAGGAGGACAATGTACTGAGTTTATACGAATCATTTATAACAAACAAAACCAGAATTCTTATGCCACATATTGGCAGCTCAACTAATAAAATTGAACTCGGAACTTCACATTTGTAGTCAGTGAATCTAGTAACTCAGCCAAATTCCGGAAAAAAAAGGGGTAATTGTCAAATTCCAATTCCTGAATCAGTTGTATCTTGATGAACCAAGTTTTTCCTACTTGGTGACTAGACATTGATAAGAGCAATGAATTCAAAGTAAGATATGGATGAGGTAAATCTTACTTGTCTAGGATGAACAATGTAGTACTTTCTGGTTCCTTAAACTTCAAAGATAGCTTCTTCAGGAAACCTTGTTTGTCTTCACCTTTGTAAAAGATCGACACCGGCTTCTTACTCAATCCCCTGACATCAGGCGCACCCACTTGTCTAAACTCCGCCGGAGCTCTTATATCAAGTAACTGCGCATTCACGTCATCACCCAACAACTCATAAGCTTTTCTTGCAGATTCAACACCCCATGGCTTTGAACTCTTAAGCACCTGGAATAAAACCAATGGAACTGCCAAAGCTGTCACACCACCAGCTATAACTGTTGGGTTTTCTTCTGAATACCTGATGAATCTATCAACAACTCCGTTTAAATCAAAGTCTGGTATAGAAGACCCTACTGTCTGCTCTAGTGCACCCTCATATGTTAAAGCTTTTGCCAGTCCTGTACTAAGAACTGAGGAAAGTAGAAGCAAACCCCCATTAAAAGCCCTTGATAAGCATTCTTGTAATTCTGGCTGCTTTGTGCTTGAAGAAGCAGAGGCAGAAAACTTGACAGATGAAGTTGTAGGCAGAGCTGAGATTCTGCTAGCTATTCTTCTTCTCTCGCAAAGAACAGATGCTGGAATTAACCCTGCAGCATTGAGGGCCTCCATGGCATAATTCTTTGTTAAGCAGAAACTTCAGACAGCATCAAAGATCAAACTTTTACTTCTTCAATATACAAAGTTTGTCTGTTTGCTTGCCTGTTCTTTCTAGGATGACTGATGGAAGGTGAACAGAGATGACAAGCCATTTAGCTTCGCTGGTGCACTTTGAGTGGGGAGAGGTGCTTACATGGAATAGGATATAGATATCAAGACCACTCATTGCACGACACGTGTACTTGAGATGAGAGTTGGACAGTAGGCTGCCGGAGGGCTTCAAAAGTCGTGTAATTGTGTGGTTGAAATGAAAGAGGAAAGTTTTGGAACTTGTTAGTACACACATCATATGATGTACAGAGTGGTACAGGTCATTACTGATTGGAAAATTGCTCTGTTTTTGGAGTCTGGACAGTAATCGTCACTACATTTACAGCCTCTTGCGATTTGCGAACTTACGAAAAGTTGTCTGCTTGAGATAGAAAATGAAAAGTTTGGACCGATTCGATCTGAAGTCCATCAGTCCATGGATTACAAAATCTGGCCTGATTTGATTAAAACCCATTTTAAAAAAATAACGTTTTATTTAAGCCTTACAAAGAAAACGTGGGAGCAATTAGAACCAATGAAGAAGAATGATGTTACATGAGAATACACAAAAATGGTTAAGTGAAAAACTGAGGCAAAGAAGGAAAGAAGAAAAGGCCTCCTATAAAAGATAAAAAAAGTAATCTAAACCTTGTCCTATTTCCCAAATTGAAATACCACATCCCCATAATCGAGCTTCTTCTAGCCGCATTGAAACTGATGTCAATGTTGGGTAGAACACTGCATGTTTCGTCTGTTCATCATCTAAATAAAGGAAAAAATGCTCAGCACTGTTCTTTTCCCATTGCAATTTAGGCTTGTGCTTCTCCAGTAATGAAAGGTAATCCCTTCCGGTGATCGCTCCGCCCCCAGAACCTGCAGTTTTACAGCAGATTAGACGTCCCTAACAAATGCCACAACTAAATTGATCAGAAGATGATGAAATGACTTCTGGAACACACTACTTGACATGAACAATCAAGTTTGAGAGTTCAATGTGAATCGTATAATGTATCTTAGGTCATGACTTGCTGGTTTATATTACTGGTTGGAAGACTCAGTAGGTAGTAGATGACGCACATGGCAACAAGTGAAGAAAATAAGAAAAAAGAAAGGACCTCAATTAGAGTTCCTATTACATTTGTTGGTTTCTTCTCCATGTTTATGTAAGCAAACCACGGATTTCTCCACAACGATCACATTAAGCAATACACAACGATACAAACAAATAACATAAAACGTACCTCCTGAAAGGACAAAATCATTCCCATAGAAGTTAATGCCAAGGAATATCTTGTGCACTAAGGTTCGTGTGGTGTGGGGATTGGTACCAAGAAGCAGTTTTAATGTGAAACGGATCCACTTCAATGGTGCATTTGGACCTGGATTAGGAGGACCTGAGAAGTCATATGTCATAAGGGAGAAACCATCCACAGCATCAGTCAACCTCTGCAGGTCATCTGGGCCAAAGTCATGCACTTGAAGCTTCTCCGAACGTGGTGGACCAATAACATAGATCAACTGTAAATGTTTCCCATTATTCCTAGCTGAGCTCACAGAATGTAGTGCGTTCCCAAGTTGATTGATAAACTCAAGTGCCTGGGCGTGAGCAAGAAAGAATAATCAAGAACTTATAAACAATTGGTTCATTTTAGTAAGTTCAGGTTCCAGTAAATGCTTTTACATGAAAAAGTACAAAACAGGACATAATTTCTTGATTAGGCGTGCAATAACTTCTAGATAAGGCATGTATGTATAACATGTTTCTACATATTGCATGTCAAGAAACCACTGCTGGCTAATATTTAGCCGTGCCTATGATAATACTAAAAGTCAGATCCTAGAAGAAATTAATGTCATGTAAATTGTCACCTTATTCCTCATTTCAGGGTCATGCAAGACACCATAAGCAGTCCACGTAGACCAAGATTCAAGTACAATGCCATCGTAAACCATTTCCCTGAACATACATGTGAAACAAGCAACACACAATCAATGAAAAGTAGACACCAGTGACATAAACGTTTTGATCATTATTGAAAATTCTTAGTGATTAAGACCCGTCTATAATCTTGTTTTACTTAAGAATTAAGAATGACGAGAAGAAATAGAAGACTTACTTGCACTCTGACACTATAAGCTTAATAGCTTTGTCTCTCAGTTTCTTCTTTCTAAGCAAATCCATTGGCAATGCTTCGAGAACAACTCTAGGTAACACCTACAATAGAAAACACAAATTTTGCACAACAGATTAAAGACTTCGATTTAAAAGACCTGTACACCTTCACAGAAGATAAAACTGATTAGTAAACATAGCCAAGAACAAGAATAAGCCTTAAGCTTTTAAGGATTAAATGATCAGTTCCAATACTGAAACTCTAACAACATCCTAATATTGGTGTTCACCCTTCATAACTGGCAGATTTAGGGGTTTTGACAGGATGAAGATATGTTACACATAAACCAGTTAATTCATGAAAACGACCCAAGTTTGTCTGTTTGCTTCATTCATATTTGCAACCAAAGAAAGAAGACATGGTAGTTTTAATTACCAAAGCATCTCCGTTCCTTCTAAGCTCTGAGATCCAACCTTGATCAGCGTTATGTCTTCCCTCCAGTACCAAACTCTTGCCTTGGCTAGCAACCGAAAAGAACAAAGATGAACTCATTCTCACAACAACAATCGCAGTAGAAAAAAACCAATTCTTTCTTATCCAAACTCACGCATACCTCTTCAGATCATACCATACGGGAGATAAATGAGTAAACTTGTTGGTGAACCGTTTTGCCATTTCGTAGCCCTTAGAGTTCCTGCAAATTGAACCACATAAGCGGATACTCAACTGAAGTTCAAAAATCACAACAAACAACTAAGAACCTACCAAGGAGTAATATAGGCCAATACAGGATAGGTATAATGCCTGTGAGATTCATTGCTTGAAACTTTATAATTCCCCTGAAATATGATAACTTTAAAGATTTAGATAAGAGCCGCCAAGGATTGTACAAAAGCACGATGTAGTCATCATCTTCTTACAGCGAGGATTTCCAGGTAAGTTATGTCTGTCTCAAAAAGGCCTTCCACTTCTGTATGTGAACCTGTTACCTTGTCGTTCGTCTTCGGTCCGTACTTGATACTGTATACGAGTACAGACACGCCGGGAATTATAATGAAGAAGAGGATGAAAGTGAAGATGAGCCTGCGATCGGCCGCCGATGACTCCTCAAACTGATCAACTCCAGTGGCCGTGTCTGCTCGAGTTCGACGGTGATCAAAACTCGGAGCGACTCGGCGATCTCTCCTCTTCGCCATTTAGACTTGCCTCGGAATATGAAACGTTAACAGAGTTGAGCAATGGAAATGGCACTGGATATCTAAGAGTAAACGACGTCGCTTTGCAATTCACAATAAATTCTGAAAACAAGCTAGGGTTTGGGCGGGTCGTATCTAGGCCCATTGGATAAGCTAAAAACTGTGAAATCCAGTTGGTGTTCTGATCCAACAAAACGATGCGTTTTTCACCAATTTCTTCAAATTTAATTTTTAATTTATTAAGTTCGAATTGAGTTTAATCTTTTTTTGTATTTTCTACCCTATTCTATGGGTATACACAATTTTCAGATTTGATTTTTCTATACAATTTGGGTTTTTTTTAATTACTTGAAAAGGTTTTACATTATTGAAAGCAAAATTTTATAATCAAATATATAGTAATTTTTAAAATAAACACATTTTCTAAAACTTTGATTAAAAATAATGGTACAATACACACAATATAAATATTATTTGTAGACTAATTAAATGTTACTGATATAATAATCTAAATCACTTCTTAAATCAGATTCTAATAAATTAAATTTGATTTAATAATTTAATATAATTATAATAAATTATCAATTTATCTCAAATTTAATTAGTTCAATTTAAATTTAAGAATTATGTTGATTGTTCTATATATAATATTTATAATAACTATATTTTATCATTAATTTTAAATCAAAAATAAGAAAAAGATTCTATTACTGTAATTTATCATAATTTTATTTAAATTATCTGCAATATCATAATTTCGTTGGATGTATATAATGATTTATAAAATAATATTAAATAATTTTTTAAAAAGAAAAGGCATTTAATTCTTCTTTCAGTATAGTCTTTATTAAGTAGGACCTCTTTGCTAAATAGAAGTAAGGGTTATTAAGTAGGACCTATAGTAAAGGGTAACTGGACTCTGCTCAGGGACTTTAAATGAATGTCAATGACGACGACGGATGATGACGATGATAATATATGTCGCTATCTTCTTTTATGGGTACATGCATTTATGTCACTATTTACGTATGGCACTTTCAAGAAGAATTTTCAACGTATCTCCACCGCTCATCTACCAATCATGTTCAAGACCACCTTCTTCACTCGTTTGTCGGGGGCTAGATCTCCCATTATGGACGCTGTACATGCACCAAAAGGTCGACACTGCACACAAAATGACGGTACTAAACAGACACAGCAAGGTGTGTGAGTGTGACTTTGATTAAATAACCGATTAAACATGTCGACTTCTGTATTCTCACGTTACCTACCTTTTCAATCGTCTTCTACTGTATTAAAAAAAGAAAAGCTGAGTGACGACATGTCATGCACCATGCAAAAGATTGGCCAATGTAGAGTCGTCAACCTTTTGAACCCCTAGTTCAGGGGCGATTGACGAGATGTGGCGCAGCGTGTATTAGAGGGATAGCAAGAAGGGCTCAAAATCTAAGATTATATTGGAAAGAAGAACACTAGTGGGCGAGCTTCCCGAAGATACCTTGACATGTTAGAATATAATACTTAGAATTTTGGTTAGACGGTCCAAAACAAGAGTAAACAGAGTGAGACAGTGTATATATCCTAAGTTTTGTTATGTCCCAAAGGATACGTACGAGGGATGAGAAATGCTCTTTCATGGAGATAATGGGCAAGACTGAGATGCTCAAATGTGACTTTGTTCTTTGTTTAAGTGAAGCTAAGAGTATAAAGTTCACTTATAAGAATTAGATTTGAGTTAATTATTATCAAAATGATTATAACTAATCATTTAGATAATTGATCTTTATTATTTATAAACTTTTAATATTTTTATATTTAATTCATGTAGGATACACTAATGTTCCCTCTCAAGTGCCAACTGGCATTGAACATTCAGTTGCTCCGTGAAATAAACGCAGTGGTAATCGAATTAGGCTGCTGAAATTAGACATCCAGACAGAAAGTCGAGAAATTAATAATCCGACTAAACTTATTTTAATACTATATTAAATTTTTTAATATAAACAAAATGTGGAGTTTACTAATAAAAATTAAGCTTCAACCAACTATTTTTCAAAAAAATAAAAATAAAAGTAGTCATTTGAATTGACCCTTAACGCTTCTGGCTATTTAACTCGTAGCTCTGATTAGAGTGTCATTTGGGAATCAGAATGGTCCCGTCCAATCACTAATTCCGAGGATAAATGGCGAAATAATCATTTTATAAGTACATTCTGTTCGTAGAACTTCAGTGAAAATTAAATAATATCATAAAAATAAAAGAGTTATAATGAATCTCACCCTTCAAATCACTTCGAGAACTGGAGAATATAATATTTAGTTGCGTATGACAACCTAAACTCAACGGAAACATAAACCAACAAAAGCATGGACGAATGCATGTCTGCATGCTATTCTAAACATAACGACAATCTGACATCTTAATTAGGTGAGGCATTGTGCTCTATAAAAAGATCTACAGCTCTTTCCTGAGAGCATCAGATGAAGAAAGCAATTTATATCATCTCTCTCCAAGCCACTGGTTGCTCACTCCCCCTCAAGGGCTTCCCAAATTGCTACCTTCGGTACTTAGTTGTTACTTACAACTTAGTACGTAAGTCCACTCTTACCGACAAAGGCAAGTTGGGAGCCACTGAGGGGGGTACGAGAAGCCCGTGCCTTGCCAACGAACATCATCATCTGCTTTACTTGTTGATTCATATTCCCTGTCTTCGATCATATTTGTTCACTTGTCTTCCACGTTTCCTGGAAGTAAATTGCTTTACTAGTTAACCTCGTAACTTCTCTTAGTTTACTGTTACCTCTATGATCCTTTCCATACACCATCCACTTTTTACCGCAGAATTTGGGATATGGATGATTAGTTTTTACTGCAGAAAGTGCACATAATGTTCTTCTTTATTTTTTAATGTCTTGAGTTTGTGTTTCAGCATAAAAATATAATGCAACATGGCACTCCTTAAAATTTCTCTGACATGCATCACTAAGCATCAACAATGGTTACTGCCAAATTCCAGGATTTTTGTGTTCGGTCATAACAACATGCTTCATTTCAGCTTCTACTGTCTATGACAAAAGCCGAGGAGTTCAGTTTCGGTTTTCATATCCAGAATAAATCGCAACAGATTGTCAAAACCTTGAGCTAAACCTCAAACGTTACGGGTTCCGACCGACTATGCGTGTTATGCGTCTCAGTCTCTATACAGATATCACGATTGTGTGATTAAGTAATAGACTGGATCGAGTTCATATTGTAATTGGTTTTTTAATTTTTTAAAAAAAATTCTAAGTTTTAAAATGGAACTTAAACTTTGTCCTATTTGGCAATCAGCTGGTTGCATTAGCTCTTTATTAGCTAATTATATCAGCTTATTTGACCAACAGATTGCATTAGCTGTTTGTTAGAGCTGTTTGGTAAAATGAGCAGTTTAGTATTAAATGTTTATGTGTAAAATGACTTATGCGGACATGACTTTAAAAATATTATAAAGGTATGAATATTATTTTATCTTAGCATTTCGTTAAATATTCTTATAAAATTTTAAATTTTAGATATTTAATTCTACAAAAATTAAATTTATAAGTATAATAAAAACATAGAACATATAATAATAATAATAATAATAATAATAATAATAATAATAATAATGATGATGATGATGATGATGATGACGACGATGACGACGACGACGACGACGAAGATGACGACACATCCAAATATTTTAATCACAGTATGATAATGAGAAAATATTATACCAAAGTTTGGTTATCTGAATATGGTAAATCAAGTTTAGATAAGGAATTAACGTCCATGTATATTTGTACCACTTTATGAAAAAGGATTATTGTATTCCTCTTTGTTCTAGTTTTTATAGAATCTTTATTTCAAATTATTTAAACAAGTCATGTTCACTCGTATTATTTCATCATTCATGAGAAATTTATGCAGATCTTTCTTTTTTCATTTTCGATTAAAGTTAACATTTTATTTATAACCTATTACTGTCTACATCTGTTTATATGACAAGCTACAAGATGGTTTTGTGCCTGTAACATCCCGATACTCATGTTAAGGCTAGAATAGTAATTTGTGAGAAAATATTGTGAAATTAAGAAAATGCACGTCAAGCATAAGTTAATGTGACATACATGCACACGATATTATTGATTTTTCACATATATAAATAAATGCACACGTATTTATGACATTTTTTCTGGTATAAGTGATTTTTGTTTTTTTTATGCGATTAAAGTATGGATTTTGGAGTAATTGTGTTACAAAATTTATTTGGAGACTATTAGTTTTATTTCGGAATTTTTGGTGAATTTTAGGCAATTTTCCAAAATTTGGAGTATTTTTGGACTAAAAAAATATTGATAAATGGACCAATTCTAGTGTGACACATGGACTGATTAAATTGTGACAAATGGCTTACATGTAT
>JAOQMS010000009.1:25246705-25271533 GCA_027563885.1 Erythroxylum longipes | reverse complement strand
TTGAAGTCTTGGATCAAAAAGAAATCAACAAAGATGGCAAACTTTCAACTGTGCAAAAATTTGTTCTTGCCAACAAACAATAATTTACATTCTTTGTTATTCTTTATAGTTGGTAAAACTTAAGATAAGTTCTCTTTCTCTTTTCTGACATTTCTTTTTTATATTAGGCAATAAATAGTTATACTGTCGATGTGGAATTCTTTTGTTACTAACGAGGGCCAGCAAATTATTGAATCCTTACATTCTTATCCGATAATTGTGTTGCAAGTTAAAAGTCAACTTTTATAACGGTATTTTTGTTTTTTCTTCATCACGCTTTTACATTTTATTAGTTATCCTTCTGTTTTATTTTTACCTTACAATTGAAAAATTTTAGGTGTTTCATTATCCACTTGGTTTGACTCGGCAATTCTTATTGATCCACCGATACAAGAAGTTGTGGATCTTAAAAATTGGCACAACCAAATTTTTTATCTCTACTCCAACAACCAATAAAATTATATTCAAATTTTATAATATTTTAATGCTTTTAAATTTATAATTATTATCTTTCAGGGCACAACGAAATAATAAGGAGCTTAAAAACCTTATTAACCAACAAGCTTATCTGAGATACAATCCTAATATATCTTTTGGATCACATCAAAAAATTACCAAAATCATCTTCTTATAGTCTACCAGTAAGGTAAATATATTTTATATTCTCATAAACATTGCTTATTTGATATTAATTTTTTAAATAAAAATCTAATTATATATTTGCAGACAATATGGATTAAAGCTAATATTTCCATCTAACACATCTTGCAAAAGTACTAGTATATGGCATGCAAAAAATGCTTTCGTTCTACAGCTGCTACTTATGAAGTTCCATTCACTTGTAATTCTTGTAGAGAGAAACTTCCGGCTGAACCCAGGTTTTTCTTTTTCTCTTTTCTCTTTTCTCTTTTCAATTTACTGCCTTTTTCTTCCGATGCACTATATATGTGTGGAATTTATTTTTAACAGCATTCACAAGTTAATGTAGTTGGATGTCATGGGTGTCACGGGTGTGACACATGTCACACCTGTGACACCTTCTTCACAAGTGTCACAGCTGTCACACCTTATCACAGGTATGACTTAACCAGTCACGCCCGTTTGACATCTCTAAATTTATGATTTTAATCTCCTTTTTTTCTTTTATAACGAGCTTTCAGTATATCTAATTAACATATATATTCTTATAAACTTTTGGTTACAAATATAGATGCCGCTATGACGTAGATTTGACTGAAGAAACAGGGACTACCATAGCTCCTATTTTTGGCGAACTTGGTGAAAAACTTTTGAGGTTTACTGCAATTGAAGCTATGCAATCTTACCACCAGGTTATATTTTTTTGACTTACTACAAATTGGATTTAACATAACAAGAATTATGATATCTTTAGTATATGACTAACAATTAACATTTTTGCCTTCCCATAATAAGAGTATCGAACTTCCTCTAGAAAAGGTCCATGTAGAATTGAAAAGCAAGACATTTCTTCTTCATATCAAACCTGTATATGTTCACTCACCAGATGAAAGACAACAGTTCACTGTTATCTATTATCGTGAAATTGATGATAATGAATTATAAAAGGCTTCAAATTCAATTGGAAAAGATGATGAAATTTCAACTGATGATCAAAATAACACTATTGACATTACACCTGCACCTATTTCAGGAATTCGTCATTATTTATTCATTGAATTTGGTATTTGTCAATATTATTTCATTCAATTTTTGCGTTTTTATCTTTATCAAACTATGTAAACTTCTTTTTTTCTTTAATTATATTATCATCTATTATTTATCTACCTAGCATTTTTATCAAAAAAAATTAATGTTACCTTATATATTTTGTAGCTAATATAGTTTGTTTTTTTATGTTTTTAGAAGATATTGTTGAATCTTCTTCAAGAGCCAGACAATGCCTTCATAAAAGATTTAGAGACAGTGAATCCACACAAGCCTCAAATGCAGATGTTAATGACAGTTACAAAAAACCTAAATTGTCATAGGCTCTTTTTCTTCAGGCAAAATAATCATGTAACTTTTATAACTTTTCTGTTTTAAGTTCTTGTTTTCTTAAACTTCAAAATTCTGGATAACTGCATTATGGTTTTTTGTTGTTAAGTGATAACCGTCAGTAATATTTTATTACTTAGGTTATAATCGTGACTTAGTTGTGGCATCTGACAATTATCTTTATTAAACTCATGTATATTCATAAAATAATTATTCAAAATTCATTGACATCTCAACATATCAAAAGAAACCATTTTCTTTACTTTTTGTTTATTTGCTCTTTTTTTAACATGCCTTGTTTTGTCTTGCATTTTCATTTTTATCAGATGTTTGTAAAGTATATTCCTGTAAATACAACATCATTTGAAATTCTGAACATACATTTTAAACCTGAAAACGTTAATCAAATTTTAGCAGTACTCTTAATATTACATGTGATTTAATTATTTCTAGATAAATAAAACCTTGTTAAATATATACAACAAACTCAAAAAAATTTCAAAACTTTAATCTTTTTTTAAACCACTGGGGAGATCATCAATTAGTTTTAGAAATATGCTATTTTATATTCATAAATTGTAACTTCATCAAATGCACACTCTTCACACAAAAGAAAAGAAGAAGAGCAAATAGCGTATTTAGCTTAAGCAAATAGGTGGATCACATAACTGATTAAAAAGTTAAATATTTCGGAACTATTAACAAAACATTTATTATTTATATGCACACTTGAAATTAAACGAGAAAAAACTCACGGGTGTGACATAATAAGTCATGCCCGTGAGCATGTTATAATATTAATATTATTAAATATTCCATGACAAGTTATTATTATTTATTCGCAGACATGAAATTATTAAAACAATTGTCTCACAAGTAAGTCACACCCATGAGGTATTAACGATTATTAAAATAAATGCACGCCTGTGCATCAAAATCACGCCCATGACTTAATTGGTAACGGACGTGACTACTCAATATAAATTTAAGTTGAATTACCAAATAATAATTAATATTAATTATAAATTATAAATTACACAGTCAATTTATTTTGTCCCAGCCGTAAATCCCTATATATATAACACTAACGAAAGACTATTGATAAGTTTGTTTTTAGGTTATGTTTTTAGTGTGTTTTCATATGTTTTAAGTGCTTCTTTGCATGTTTTAGTTCTAGTTTATTTGATATTTAGCATCTTTTGCATCTTTTCTTGATCTTTAATGTGAGGAACTTGCAGTTCAAACTTCAAGTCAATCGGAGGTCCGGAGAGGAAGTTATAGCCAACAGAGTGAGGAGTGCAGAAAGCTGTCAGCCAGTGGTACACGATCGTGCAACCACAGAAGACTGCCCCTCTATCACGATCGTGATCGTGCAATATGATTACGCATGATCGTGTGACCACAAAAGACTGCACCTCTGTCATGATCGTGATCATGCAATACGATTACCTCTCTATCACGATCGTGCTTGTGCACGAGGGTGACTGGCAGAACTTGCAAAAATCAGGTCAAACATGGGCTTTTAAGTCATTTAACCCTCCCCTTGACATAAAAAGAAGGCTAAAAAACCCTTGGAGCCTCCATCTAATCGGCAGACACACCAAAAAAATAGAAAAAGTGAGTCTTTTGGAGGCTAGCCAAAGAGGGAAACACAAAATTTATCTTGGAAAAATGGCTACAACATCAAGCTTCAGAATTTTTCTAGCTTTTTTTAATAGAGAGGAAATCTTGACTTTAACCAGTTTTTATTCTTTTCTCTTTATAACTTTTAATGTGAAAAACATGGATTTTGTTGAATTGTTCACGAATATGAGTAGCTAAACATTTTTTAGGAGTTGGTCTTGAACTATTTGCGAAACTCTTGTTATTTTGATGCAATGATATTTATTGTGCTTATACCATACAAAAGACCGAGAGGGTGAGTGTGGTTATTTAAGTTGGGTAGTGTAACGAGAGTTAGCTCCCGATGGACCTAATAAATATTCAGGTTTTTCCAAATAGTTGAAGAGAGATCTTAGCTATTTGTTAAAAATCACCTATAAGAGCGCTTAAAATCTTGTTAAAGGATTAAGAAAAGTTGGTAAGTCTAGAGATATCATAACTAATTCTAATTCATTCAATTAGGTTCAGCCAATTACGCCTTGAAATGGGGTTCCACTCACAAATTAAACATTTCCACATAACAAAAAAAAGTTAATTTGAACTCACATATGCATACACAAAAAACTTATATTAATTATTGTTTTTTTTTTTCTGCTTAACATTGTCATATCATGCCTATCCTTGTCTTTGCTTTTCTTCTTCTTCTTGCTACCATCCTGTTTGTCAGCAGTCCCATTTACACCATCCAACTTCTCATCCGTCTGCTGGCCCTCAAATTTTCTCTTCTCTTTCTTCTTCTTTTTTCTCTGATTTTGCATCCTCAGAAGCATCAGCATGCCTTGTATAACAAGTACAACTAGAGAATGCCTCATATAACAAGTACAAGAACATTGTTAAAGAGACTTAAAAGTTGCAATAATTACATAAATAATTAATAATTAATAATTAATAATATTCAATAATGAACAATAACATGAACTTAAGAAAAGGAAAAAAAAGGATCACGTGACTTTAGACTGTCACAACAATACCTTAATACTTAAACTAAAACTGTACTCAACCAAAACTAAAAACACTAAACCATAAAAACACAAACACCAAAAAAACAAATTAATAATAACAACAGATTATTTTCTCATTTAATAATTAAATATATTAAATATCAATTCAATGAACACAACCTAAGATTTTAAAACTCATAATAATTCGTGAACAAACTATTCTCCACATGTATAACCATAATTAACAAGTACGTCAATTGAAAGACCATTAACAAGTGTGATAGACACTCACTCCATTTTCCCTTCTTTCAAGCATTGAAAGGTCATAAATATTCACTCATTTTTCATTTCATGTTAAGCATCAACCATAAGCTTGCTAACTAATCCAATCTTCACTACTAAATATCTAACACAAATATTAATCCGAAGGTCTTTATTTTGGTTGTAATGAGGCCAAGGTAAAGGTGGGGAAAAGATAAAACCAGGGTTTAAACCATAGGACTAATTGATCATTTAAAATGATACAAACCAATAAAATATAAAACATTGAATTTTTTTCTTTTGAATTTGAAACATAACCCTATCAATCTCCCTTACTTTTTTCTTCTCCCCTTTCCCTTCATTTTCTTTTTTCTCTTCCTTTTTTTCTTTTTTATAGCATTTTCTCCTTCTCTTTCTTTTTTTTCTCTTTCCCTTTTTCTCTTTCTTCTTGACTTGATATGAGTTGCTTTTTTTCCCAATATACAACAACATATATACCTTTTAAATGCTTAACTAGCCCTTACGGTGGGTGTAATCAAAACAGATAAACAATAAAGGCCAAAGCTCATGTTTTGGATTTTAACCAAAAAAAGGTTCCATGTAAGCTCAAAGGGGTTGACTAAGGATAATATCATGGTGGCCTTTTAAGTTCTTAAGTTAAATCCTAAACGCCTTCATCACTTTAATATTTGCATAAGATTATGTAATCTCGACTAGTAAGCAAGTTCTAGATTTGTTTAACCATGAAAGAATACTCTCAACAACGAATACTTACAATTGGTCTCAAATTCTTACCAAAAAAAGTCTAATTCATCTATCACAACAAGTTAATATCCTTTCAATTAAAATCCAACTCAAGCAGTTTATGCATGCAAATATATTTATTCACTCATATTATGCAGTTATAATCTCAGTCAAGGTCATTCAATAATCAAACATCTTTAACTATTAAAACAAACAAACATAAAATGTACGATAATCATAATTGACATCATAGGAAATTAAATAAAAGATCTAAGGTGCAAACAACATTAATTAAGACAAACAATAAAACTAAAAATAATTTAATGACAAACAATCAAAATAGTAAAAGAAAAAGATAGAAATACAATACTAAGATGAAAGTGGAAGCTTTCGCGAGCAAGGATTTAAATTCGCTAGGAAATTCCTGATCTCTGCAATATTAGCCTCAATCTTGTCCAATCTCTCATTCTTTCACCGTTCAAATACAATAAGTTGATTGGTCAATGATTGATATTCGACAGAATTAGGTGCAATGTTGAAAGGCGTAGCTTCATGTGGCAAAGTGTCATCCCTTTGTGTACCTTCACCTACTTCGTCGCGACTATGCTTACTACTTGAAGGTTCTACTGTCTTGTCATTAACAACAACATAACGATCACCTTGCTGCCTAACAATCTTCATGTCCAAGGACTACAAGTCTAAACTAGAATTCCCAGAAACTAACTGCATAGTTGTTCTCTCAGTCAGTAAACCGAAATACTCTACAATTTGGGTGACAAATGCCCCAACAACTATTTTGTCGATTCTAACGTTGGCCACATCCATTATATGCATACTTAACCACATACCAGCATTAAAGTGTTTAGCATGCACCATACACCACAACACAAACAATTCTGCTTTAGAAACTACACCTTAGCTATCTTCTCTACCAAATATAGTAGAAGTTAAAAACCTATGAAGATAACGAAAGCTAGTGTCCACTAAAGTAGACAATTTAGACCTACTCGAAGAGAAAACATTTGTTGAGTTTGTAATTTCATTCCAAAATTTTTTAGGCCTAAATTCATCATGATAGCCATAAAAATCACTATGTGGAAATCCAAACATACCATTCAAGTCATCTAAAGCAAGAGCGTATGGTATATTCATCAATCTAAATATCAAATTAATCATAATGCCATCCTCATTAAAGATCAAATGCAAAGTTGTCAAAAAATCTAAAGCTAATTCAATATATGAATTTTTTCTAAATTTTGCAAATTTGTCCCATCTTATGTTATGCAACAATTCATTAACCTGGTCTGCAATTCCTAATTCAGTTATAACTCCATGATCAATAAATCTATTCGGCACAATCGGACAATCTTTTAAAGTCTCATACCTTAATTGGCTCTCATGAGTGTTAAATTGAAGGCAAGGATTACCTAAAATAGACACATTATCAGCTTAAGAAGATGAAGATGCTGCTAATCTCACACGAGGCATAATCTAAGTAACAGTCAAGAATCAAAATATTTTGGTAAATCTCAAACCAAACGGAACAATTTATTACTTAATTGAATTTAGAGCAGCTAAATATAATAGGCAACATGAAATCCTACAGTAATATGAGTCCAGCATGGTCATACGATGAACAAATATTCGGCTTAAATATACATCCTTTAATAAATAATAATAAAGTAAAGGATTAAAATGAAAAAGATTAAATAATCTTTTGTGTTATCATTTATTAAGTGTTTGTAAATTTGATCAGTTGTATACTATATCAAAATGTTTTATATAATATCAAACTTGAATTATTTAATAATGAACCAACAATTCATTAAAAACTGAACTTTACTATATTCTAAAATCAAAGTTTTGATAAACATTATAGTTGCTTTTTAATTCATTCTCATACCATAATTCTCATTTCTATCTCATTAATAACTCATTTACATGTTCACCCCTTTGCTAATCCTTTTAATTTTTTTCACAGGATAAACAAAAGTTCAAATTTTATACAACTTTATCATTCTTATTTTTATTTCTTTCCATTTATTTAGTAAAATCTATTAACAAAATTAACAGTATATCTATTATAATTTCATTAATGCCGAACAATTAAACACAATTCTTACAATTTAACAATTATGTTGTTAGAAAGCAAAGCGATAGCAAATAGCCAAACTAAAACAAATTGTTAACCTAATACAATTCTTAACCGAGTGTAAAAACCAAGAAAAAAAAAGAACCAAATCAGAGGATAAAGTTAAAAATCTATTGTATCTTATTCAAATCATATCAACGTCAAGTCATAAAAAATGAAATACTTAACAGTATAAAAAGAATGTATATGAAAAGCGAAGTATCAACCCAAGTCAAAACAAGAAATTAACTAAATACATTTTACTAAATCTAAAAATTAAACCCTCATGAAATTACAAAACTCTATTATATTTAACTCAAAATTTTTACATTAAAATCATAAAAAATCGAATACCAAAATATGTTTAACGATATAAAAGATTACCTATAATTGTAAGCAGCTTGCAAGGGAGACAACGACATAAGGCAACAGACGGCGATAGTGACAGACGACGATATCCAAGAGCCATAGAGGAGGGCAACGACCCAACTCAAGATCTGAAGTCCCAGCTTTAGATCTGAAGAAATGCAAGATTCGCACACTTAGGTTTTTCAACTACTCGTTCACCGGAGAACAAATCTCAGTCGAAGAAGAAGAAGAAGAGATAACAGTCATGCTTTCTAGGCTGACTATTAGGTTAACTTGAGATTCTAAACTCACTCAAGGGTGTTACTTTATAAGTCATACCAATGACTTTTTTTCATTATTTTAATTAATTAAAAATTTTAATTGATTATAAAATTTTTTAACTTTTGTTGTTTCAGTCAAGGGTATGACTTAATAAGTCACACCCATGACTAAGGTGTGACTGATGATATATATGTTTTCTAATTTTTACTTAGATATTATAATATTTGTATTTACTTTCTATATTTTATCCATTTATAACAAATACATTACACTGTACATTTCTATTAAAAAAATTCATTCCAAATTTTTACTAACAAATTTTACTTATTCATTTTTAATATTCTAACTTACATAATTTTTATAATTATATCACATTAACAAATTTTAACCTTGTTAATTCCTTTCTAATACATTTCAAATTTTAGATATTTATAATTTTATCACAAAATTTTAAATTACACAATATTTATTTATACATTAAATAATATAACATGTTACACCCACTGACTTTTTTAATTTTGTTATTCTAATTAACTAAAATATTTAATTGATTACAAAAAAATTTAACTTATTTTGTGTCAATAACAGTCACACCCGTGACTGAAGATATATGTTTTTTTTTATTTTTTACTTATATGTTATAATATTTATATTTACTTTGTATACTTTATCCATTTATAACAAATTCATTACACTATACATTTATAAAAAAATTTATTTTTTCATGCCAAAATTTTACTAACTGATTTTACTAATTCATTTCTAATATTCTAACTTATACATTTTTAATATAACAAATTTTAACCTTATTAATTCCTTTCTTAGTATACATTTCAAAATTAAAATATTTATAATTTATTACAAAATTTTAAATTACACAATATTCATTTATACATTAAATAATATAACATATTTAGAAATATTCCGAAATTTAAATTAAGCATAAATACTCGTAGAATTAAATTAAGTAGGCATCATGTTACTGCGCATTTGTTCGGTGTCTGTCATGTTCAGAACCAAATCCAGACGTCCTCTTATTTCTCAGGTTCAAAACCAATGCTAAGCGAGATGGTTTGAGGTCCTTAAATAACTCCTCAGCTGGAGCTCAGAGACTCCTTCCTTTAACGTAAAGAAAACCTACGGTACAGAGAGAAAGTCAGGAATCACAAAACTTTTCAATGGTTGAACAAAACTAAAATATCACGTTCATTATCAAATATCAAACTCCATAATTTTCAATAAGCTAATCTCTTATATAATTATAAAATAAAAATGTGCTAACTACCTAATTTGAGAAAGAGGCACGGTTATTTTGAAATAGTACAAATGCAAAAGGGAGAGGCTCTTGTTGTTGATAACTTGTTTGATAATTTGGGTAAAAGAGGCAGCAGCACTGGATTGTCTCATGCTGATTGACGATGCCAACTTCCAAGTGTCATCACATTCTTGAAGAACATCTCAAGCTTCCTCTATTCATCCAAGGTTCTGATATCTACATATCAAGATGAAACGATCGGGAAAATTAAGAAAACATTAAAAATAGGACCCAAAACATTCGTCAGAAGGTAGGAGTACTACTAATAACTTAAAAAACATAATTTGGGTAAAAAAGAAGAAATATCTTTTGAAATTCATCGCGTTCCTGTCGAAACTGTTGGATTTGAGCTTTAAAATGAGCAGCAAGTTTAGAGCCTTAAAAGGAGCTTCGTGGGTTTTATGTATAAACTATTGCTGAAGAAAGATTGAAGAAAGCAGGAGAGGTTACAACTTACAAGAGTTAAGGAGGAGAGGGACAAAACAAATTCATTTATTCGGGTTGATAGGTTTTCATTTAATGCCGCAGAAAGGAAAATTTATTGCTAAAATTTATTAATGCACCTCGCACATAGATTAGCGATTTCTCTCAGTATTTTTATTTAAAAGTTAATATAATAAATAAATTTATAATAATTTATAAATAAGAATAATATAAACGTAATAATAAAAATTAATAAATAAATCGTACGGTTGTGGCGAATAAGATAAAACCATGCATGCATAATATAAAGTGAATAATCAATAATTAATAATAATAATTACTAGACAAAAGAGATTGATTTATTGATTAATTGGGTTGCTAGGTTTTTATTTACTGGTCCATAAATAAGGAAATTTTATTGAAAATTTTTATCATATTTGAGATTTGGGCGGTTGCGTGCCAATTGATTAGCAAAGATTTGTGTTAGCATTTATATTTAAAAGTTAATGAAATAAATAAATTAATAATAATTTATAATTAAGAATAACATAAACATAACTATTAAAATTAATAAATTAAACGGTCAGTTGTAACCAATAATTCACAACTGTGCCCAATAATTCACAACTGTGCATACATAATATAAAGTGAATAAATAATTATTAATTATTATTATTATAAGTTACAATGGTGACTAACAATTTATAATTAATAATTATAATAATTATATTTAATATTTAATAACAGTTACACAAATAATAAACTCACAAAATAATAATAAAAATTGACAAATAGTCAAACACGAGAAATAAGTCACCGTGTATGTCTATGATAAGAGTTAAGAGAAAAAAGATAAAAGAAATAAAAGTTAAGAAGTGATAGTTGTGACTAATAAGTCACGTGACGATAGGTTAAAAAAAGCAAGCGGTCAGATGAAAAGGACGATGGAATGTTTAAAAGTGAATAGAATAAATAAATTAATAATAATTTATAATTAAGAACAATATAAACTAACAATAAAAATTACACTATAAAAAACTATGGTTGTGACCATAATATAAAGTGAATAATTTGTGACTAACAATTAATAATTAATAACTATAATAATTATAATTAATAATTACTAATATTAAGTAAATATTAAAACACACTCCTATTGCCATATAATATATAGAATTAGTGATAACAGTTACATAAATATATAAAAAAGATTAAAAAAACTCACAATATAACAGTAAAAATTAATAAATAGACAAAAATAGAAATAAAAGTTAAGAAGGCACGTTTGTGAGTAATAAGTCATAGGCGTAATGATGGGTAAATCAATTTGTTCTGGAGCTTTTAATCAATATTTAATTTAAACTATAAAAAAATAAATGTGAAAAGAATTAATGAGTTTTTATATAATCAGTAAATAAATTTTTTTAATTAACTGTGTAATTATTTTAAATTAAAATATGATTTAATTAATTATCCTATTAAGTAAAGTTAAATTAATCGAATAATTAATTATTTCGTAATTAATGGGTATTATTATTATTATTACTAATAACGGCTGTGACTTGTAGTGCATATGTGCATACTATATTATAATTAACCAATCAATTAATTATCGTTTAATTAATGAATTAAATAATTATTTTTAAATAATAATAATTATTTTATTATTATTATTATTATTATTATTATTATTATTAATGTTCCGAATTGTCAAGTTATAATTTTTATTATGAATGAATGAATAAATTTTGTAAAGTATTATTTCGTAATTAATAAGCATTATTATTATTATCACTAATCACGACTATGACTAGTGCATAAGTACATATATACATA
The DNA here is from genome assembly GCA_027563885.1 of Erythroxylum longipes. Classification (NCBI taxonomy): domain Eukaryota; kingdom Viridiplantae; phylum Streptophyta; class Magnoliopsida; order Malpighiales; family Erythroxylaceae; genus Erythroxylum; species Erythroxylum longipes. The sequence goes on along the minus strand of JAOQMS010000009.1, from coordinate 25,259,535 downwards.
ACATATTATAATTAATCAGTAAATAAATTTGTTTATTAATGATATAATTTAATTTTAATATATATCTGTCACAGGGGACATGTCTTTGGTTTTTTTAATAATAATAAGAGTAGAAGTCATGGTTATGAATAATAACTCACAGTCGTGACGGTGACACGAAACCTAAAAGAATGGAATCCGTCGGATTTAAGAAGTAACAGCTGTGAATAACAATTATGAAAACCTAAAAAAAATGAAAGACATGAGTCGTCGGGTCATTTGAATGATGGGATGAAATTTCACATTCGTCTATCATGTTCGTCCTTAGTATTATATACTTAAAGATAGTCGCCAGAAAGAAAGAGCTGAAGACGACACCGAAACTCGTCGTTCAATTTCGAGTTTAAAATTTTAGGTATAGAATTGCTCAACTTATCCTAAATCGATCCGACTTACAAGTCAGTTCTGTCCTGATGACTCGACTCGATATTGAGTCTAACTAAAGTCGGACTCCTCGTTAGGGCTTGGGCTTTTCACATATGTTAGAAATAAATATATACTCCAACATGGGTTTCTTAATTCTTTGCTTTAAATAATTGTATTGATTAAAACACTTAATCAATTTAATTAGTTTAATTATAAAAATTCTGAATTATCTAATTTGTTATTTTAGTTTTTAATGTTTTGGTTCGATTTATTTTAATAACTTTTGATATTAAAAATTAATTAATTATCAATTTTTATAAATTAATAAGTTATTATAAACTATAATTAATTTATTTTAATTTATTTTTAAAATTTAAATCTAAATTTTTCAACATGTAAGACAATTTCTTTAAATATATTTCGATTTTTAATTTTTTCAATCTTTATCCAATTTTATAATATTTTAATACATATTCAACTTTTTAAACTTTAAATTTTTTTGTCTTATATATTTAACTTTTGATTTTTAAAATATTTCGAATTTGAATCTTTTTAGTAAAAAGAATGATTAAATTATTTTTAAAATTTTATTTAAAACAATCACAAATACTATATAATATAATATAATTTAAAATAATTTATTTTTTAAAATTAATAAAATATTGATGTTGATTAATTAAAAAATTGCTTAAACTAATTTTCTCAATAAACCACTATGTTACGGCCAATTTTGCCAACTAGTCCCCATAATCTCAATAAACCACACGTACGTCCTTTTGTCTCTCTTCAATGTCTTTCCTTCCTTCTCTCTCTACACAAGATCAGAATCGTAAATTCGTAATAATAATATAAAAGAACCCGCTCTTCTTTCTGTATCAAATTGATGTTGTATTTGCCTACGCTTCGTCATTATTGGGATTAATCAGTTTTCCATTTAGGGTTTGGATAATCTGACTCATTTCTTCTATCTTCAACTTCATTCTCTTGGATTTTCTTCTCTTTCTTTTTATTTTTTTTAATAAGTTGTTCTTAATCTTCGGTTCTAGGGTTTTCTCTATCGTTATGTAGATAACAGATTTGGTTAATTTTCTTGTTACTCCAATTTATGTAACCAAAAAATTTAGGTATTGAAGTGCCCACCTGAAATTGTTGTCGAGGTCTCTCTATACTTGGGCGATTCTTGTTTGACCATAGCCGGGGGCTTTTTGTTGAAATTACACAAATTGCCCCTTCATTTTGCCTTAACGATAATAATTGTCCTAGAGTTTTGACTGGAAAGTTTGCTTTTCCTCAGAAAAGGGTTTTTCTTTGTTCACCTTTTGTTTTCTTTCAATCATTTGGCTGTTTGTATTTTCTATTAGACCACATATAAGGCGGTGTTGGTTGTTGTCTTGTTTGTGGGTGAGTGAGGAAGTGACTTTTTGGCGGGTAAAGGTGTGTAAAGATTGCATGGGCGAGCATGAGTGGTGGGCAGAGGCAGCCACTGGGCTATTGCCAAACGGCCTATTGCCCAATGAAGCAGCGTCGGTGATCCGAGCGCTGGATGCCGATCGATGGTCAAAGGCCGAAGAGAGAACAGCAGAGCTCATTGCTTGCATTCAGCCCAATCAGCCTTCTGAAGAGCGCCGCAATGCTGTTGCTCATTACGTGCAACGCCTGATTATGAAATGCTTCCCATGCGAGGTATTCTGGATTCTTTTAATTTTTGGCTTTATCTTCTATTAGTTTTTAGTTTTGGAGGAAATATCTGTGATGTGAGATTGTTTTGGTTTAATTATGTGAAAATGGAGGGATATGGGAAGGGGGGTTGATTGTCAGCGGAGATTCACAAACTAAGCTAGTAGAAATGTGATGATTGGGTTTAGTTGTTTAAGAAAGTTTTTTTATCGAGAAATATTTTAAAGCGATGGTGTCCTGTGGCTGCTTTCTAGAACGGAGTATGTTATTAGTTAAGTGTTAGAAAATTCCATTAAGGTACCGTTTTGAGATTGGGAATACTTCAAATATTCATAAGAGTCCAAAACCTTGTAAAAATAATGTTATCAGGGAGAAAGCTTATTCGTTTAGTAATTATTTCTTAATTTTAATCTGTGCCTCACTTTTTTTGTTAAAACCTTTTCTACCTTCATTTTCACGGTTATCCGTCCATAATTGTGATTGTTATTGCACATCTGTGATTGTCATTATTGTCAGGTGTTCACTTTTGGATCTGTACCACTTAAGACTTATTTGCCTGATGGGGACATAGACTTAACTGCATTCAGTAAGAACCAAAATTTGAAAGACTCATGGGCTCATCTGGTTCGTGATATGTTAGAAAATGAGGAGAAAAATGAGAATGCAGAATTTCGAGTGAAAGAGGTTCAGTATATTCAGGCAGAAGTAGGTGCATTTTGTTCCATTGCTATTTATGCTCCTATGTCAATGAACATGTCTATATGTTATAATCTTATTTCTCCATAACCTGAAAACATACGGTTCGTTGTTGGCTTGGATTTATGATCTAACAATCTATATATCTTATGCGAGCATTGGCTCACTGATGTTTATCTGTTATCTTTAGAGGTTTCAAGATCTTTGGTCATAACTTCTCTTCTAGAAGAGATACTGCACTATTCTTCTTTTAATAATCTCTAGAAGATGAACTAAAATAAAATTAATGGACTCATGAGAAGAATGATGAACTATAGACATGAGTTATATGATTAAAGAAAATGATCAATTTTCAGATCATGAAAGATTTTACTTTGCTAATTTATTCTATATAAATACAGGTGAAGATAATAAAGTGTCTTGTTGAAAATATTGTGGTCGATATATCATTTAACCAGCTTGGTGGGCTGTGCACCCTTTGTTTTCTCGAGGAGGTTAGTGGTTGTCCAATAAGTGATCTAAAAGAATTGTCCTGTAGGAAAATATTCACAATGCAACATCTTTCTTTTTCACTGAGTAATATATTTGCTTCTGCAGGTTGATAATCTGATAAATCAAAATCATTTATTTAAAAGGAGCATTATTTTGATAAAAGCTTGGTGTTATTATGAGAGCCGCATACTGGGTGCTCACCATGGATTGATCTCCACTTATGCTCTTGAAACCTTGGTTCTTTACATATTTCACGTTTTCAACAATTCATTTGAAGGACCCCTTGAAGTAAAGTTTTAGTACCTTTTCATTACTTAATTTAGCTGCATATATTTCAGTCATCTGATTTTTATCCATTTGTCCTATGCATTCCAAGGTCCTCTATCGCTTTCTTGAGTTCTTTAGTAAGTTTGATTGGGACAACTTCTGTGTCAGTCTCTGGGGGCCTGTACCCATAAGTTCACTTCCAGAAGTGTCAGGTAGCTCCTAGTGGCTTGAAAGTTTTATGTTATCTGGATGAATGACCATTTATTTGAAAATGCTAGCTAATTTTACGACATATTGCAGCGGAGCCTCCTCGAAGAGATGGTGGAGACTTACTACTTAGCAAATTATTTCTTGAGGCTTGTAGTTCAGTATATGCTGTTTACCCTGGTGGCCAAGAAAACCAAGGACAACCTTTCATTTCAAAGCACTTCAATGTTATTGATCCTTTGCGGATTAACAATAACCTTGGACGAAGTGTCAGCAAAGGTATTTGAATAAAATAATCATCCTCTGCCTTCTGGACCTGTGAATATTTTGGTTTAGTCCCCACACCGTGAGATCCACCGTCTTGTATTTATCCACCGTCTTGTATTTGAGAATATAGAACAAGATGCTATAAACAGCATCTGGAATTAGGGCATATGATGTTGTTTGTTATATGTTAACAGATGTAAGAACATTTTAATTTTTGTTTCTATTGTATATGTGATATTATTTGCTTCATAGTTGAAATCTCTTCTATAAAGATGATTCTATAGATTCATTGTTCTCCAAACTGAACCTGAAAACACGAAGAATAATCAAAATGTAAAAAGACAACTTAGTCTTTATGGCTTCTGGAAGTTTCCTGCAAAAATAGTGGAACAAATGGTTCTTTGATTTTGACTTTTCCCAGCAGAATCATCGGTCAACGTTCTTATTGTCACTTCCATTTTAATTGTGGATCCTTATTATATTGCACTTTAGTGAGTGAAAATCTGTCTTGAAGGACATTGCCGCCAGTTCCTACTCTTCGATAAAGTTGCTCTTATCTCTGCCCGAAGTTTCAACTAGTATCTAGACAAATTTATGTGCACGCGCACACACATGAAGTTCCTCTGTATTTCTCATCACATTTTGTTAGGTATTTGACTTTGAAAGGATTGCTTGATTTTCTGTCGTATTTTAATTGAGATTTGGAAGGGACTTGTGTTATGCATTTCATAGACAGAATTCAGCCTTGTGTATATTTTCTGTTGTTGGGTTTTTGAATATCTGCTGGTAATAGCAGTAAATTTAGGATATATTAAATTTTATAAAGTAGATTATATGAGAGGCAAGATGATTAATGATGTGAGAATGTCTGCTGAAATAATGCTTGTGCATCATCTACACTGCTTTCATCTCATTGTGTATTACTTCTCTGTCTGACTTCTGATTCATTATTTGGCTTTCAAGGTCCTAATTTCTGGAGCAGGGCCTTGATTATCAGAGTTTGAAGATCTTTTAGTGTTTTCAGTCAGTTTGACTTGGTTCACCATATCTTTATGGGAGATTCTATTCTGTAAATTCTCAATTTGACTGGCTGTGTGGGATAGGGGAGAATAACCAATCATTCTTGATTGCTATGTTTCATCAATTCATTCCGTTCACTTAATTGGCTGATATTAAATAAATGTCAGCTGGATCAAACTTAAGAAAAGCTCTCTAATTTCAAGAGTGGCTTGATTCAGTTGTGAATGTATGTGATTTCTTTTTGATGTTTCTGAAATGCTCTAACCTTTACTTTCAGCCTTGTCTTCTATGTTTCTTTTTACTTTGCAGTTGATTAACAACACCTGTTCTTTTCAGGTAACTTCTATAGGATACGCAGTGCATTTGCATTTGGGGCTAAAAAGTTAGCTAGGTTACTTGATTGCCCAAAAGAAGATCTACGGTATGAAGTAAATCAGTTCTTTATGAACACTTGGGATAGGCATGGCAGTGGTCAGCGCCCAGATGCTCCAAAGAATGATTTATGGCACCTAAGATTGAAAAATCTTGATAACTGTCATGGATCTGAGCATCCTAGGGACACATCATGTATTAAAAATCATAACCATGAGACTCAAGTTGATGGTCATAGTTCACAAAATGTATCGTACCAGCATGTTACCTATCCCACTGAAAGCACATCTAGAAGTGGTGAAATGCCTGCAGTTTCTCGCAATCAAATGCAAAAAACTCATGTTAATTCAATTAACTCTAAGATCTCAGATCAGACAAGAAGAGAAATTGGTTCCACTCAGGGTGTTCATACTGATAAAAGTCAGAGAAGTTCCAAACCTGATAACTTGGCCAATGGCCTTCAGGGACGATATTTTGCAAGGACACGCTCCAGTCCTGAGCTTACTGATGCATACACTGATGGTTCTTCTCAAGGAAGAAACAACAGAGCTTCAGAAGGTGGAAAGGAGCAGGTATCATCTGCTAAGTTGGTTAATACAAGGAGGAAGAACATGGTATCTGATAATTTGAGTGGCCATAGTATAAGATCATCTAATGATGAACCCTCAGTAGTTAAACACTTCCCATCCTGTCAGAATCTTGATGTTGCTGCTGACTCAAATAGTGCGTCAAATAGTTACCAAAATGAGGGTTTGGGTGCTACGGGTGAAGAAGTTCCTACCATGATGGGTACACTTCTGATGCAGCAGGAAGAACAAGACCTTGTGAATATGATGGCTTCTTCAGCAGGCCGTGGTTTCAATAGTCAGGTTCATGTCCCACTGAATATAGCATCAAATCATGTGCCCTATCAACTGTCACCTGTCCCTGCTTCAATGGGTTATGCCGAAAGAAATATGGGAGGAATGATACCCACTAATATCCCCACAATGGAGATTCCTTGGGGTGCAAGTATGCAATTTCCTCAAGGCTTGTTTTCATCTTCACTAACCCATTATTTTCCTGGTGTAGGATTGACCTCCAATCCAGAAGATCCTACCAAACCTGGTAATGAGAATTTTGGTAATGGGGAAATGAACACTGTGGAGACTGATTGTGATCCCTGGCATGAACAGGAGAGGGGTTCTCTTGGTGTATTTGACCTTGATAATGAAGGTCTTGAAACTCATCAATCAGATGAAAAGCAGCAGTCCACATCATCTAGTTACAAGTTTGTTCCTTCCTCTTGGATGGGTGTCTCTGGCAGCTCTTCTAGAGTTCAGCAGAAGTTCACCAAAGAGTTCCGAGCAGCAATGAGAGAAGATTGTGTGGATCCTTTCTCATATCACGAAAACCAAGGTTCTGAAGTTCACTTTGACGAGAGTGTTGCAAGTTCAAGGTCCTTCACAACTTCAAATGCTAGTTCTTTAAGAAGTAAAACCTCTTCTGAGAGTTCTTGGGAAGGACCATCCACAAAGTCATCAAAATCAACAAGGGAAAAGAGAGGCAGAAAAACTGCTTCAGTGCATTCCGTTGTGTATGGGAAAGGCAAGAGTGTCAATGATCATTTGTCCAATGAAACAGAAGATGATAACAAAGACTGGAATGCTGTTTCTGCCATGGCTTCCGAAATGACTGAAAGAAACATTGGTCCTCAATGTACATCTTTGCATGCTTCGAGGCATCAAGTATCTGGAATTGATGTGGCTCAGACCAGTGGGTCTGAATCAATGATACCTATTGCTCCGGTGCTCTTGGATCCTGCTTCTCGACAAAGAAACACTGATAATTCAGGCGTTTTTCCATTTGCATTTTATCCCACAGGACCACCGGTTCCTTTTGTTACTATGCTTCCTGTGTACAACTTCCCATCTGAAACAGGGACTTCTGATGCACCAGCCAGCCATTTTGATGTCAAGGAGTTCCCAGATAACACTGATTCTAGTCAGAATTTTGAGTCATCTGAGGGACTTGATCAACCAGAGGTGTTAAGTAGTTCTAGTTCTATGAGGATGGAAGCTTCTGTTGAGCCGTCACAGCACAAGCCTGACATTCTTAACAGTGATTTCGCCAGCCACTGGCAAAACTTGCAGTATGGCCGTTTTTGCCAAAACACACGGGGTCCTGCACCTCTAATTTACCCTTCAACTGTTATGGTGCCACCTGTATATTTGCAAGGCTGCTTTCCTTGGGATGGTCCTGGGAGACCTTTGTCAACCAACATGAATCTTTTCACACAGCTTATGAGCTACGGACCTCGACCAGTTCCTGTCACTCCTCTACAGTCTGTGTCTAATAGACCTCCTGGTGTTTACCAGCAGTATGTTGATGAAATGCCAAGACATCGTAGTGGGACAGGGACCTACCTGCCAAATCCGGTGAGATGAATTCCAGCTTAGTCATCTGTTTTCACTGAACATATAAATTGTATGTAGATACGGAGTCTCCTGCTTTCTTCTCCTTTCCTTTGATGTAGAGGTTTATGGTTCATATAATCTGGACACTTGTTCAGTGTCGTGATAAAAAAAATTCATATCTTAGTGTTTAATTATGCTTAGTAATTTCACTTGATGGTACTGAGTAAATTCATTTTTTCTGTAAAATCTTCATATATGTTGTTGTAGATTAATACACATGAGTCATATGCTTTGAGCCTTTGACATCTCAACACACCGTCACCATTTTTCTTCCTTCTCATGTTCCTTCTCTAGGAGGTAATTTTAAATAGTCCTTATTCTCTTTTGCATGTTTGTTGATTGTGCTTAACCCTTAGTTGGAGCCATGTCATTGTCAGCCCTTAAAATCTTTAGCACTCTGGCCCTTAGTTTCTGTATATAACAGAAAAAAGATAGGATTGTTGCTACCGTGGAAAAGGAAAATGTATTGATACTTGTAGTGAAGAGGTTGGTGGTTGTACAATGTTTGTGTGTTGTGAACTGAACGTCCTCTAAACCTTTTTTTCTTTTGAATCAACATATGAATATTTCGTCACTTGTGCTCCTTAACCTGTTCTCCCAGACAATATGCAGCCTTGTTCGTATGACCATATACAACTCTTGCTCAACAAATTTCAAAAGCAATGCCAGGGATGTCTATGGCAGTTGGGGAAGTATTTTAGAAACGAAGTTCACATTTATATTACCTTTCTTGTTCCATTGATCTGATTTCCATTTTGTTTGCCTTATGGTAGAGTTGTTTGGATATTAGTTTAATGCTTGCTAATGATCTTACAATTGATGCCAACATTTCCTTTGATCCTTTGGATTTGCTTACCCATATCAGTTGCATTTTGTTTTGTTTGACTTCAGAAGGTATCTGTTCGATACCGGCATTCTACAGGTACCAGAAAGGGAAATTACAACCATGAAAGAAGTGATCACCATGGAGATAGAGAAGGCAACTGGAACTCAAAGTCTCGTGGTACTGGACGTAACCACAGTCACAGTCAAGCTGATAAGTCAAGCTCCAGGGTGGATCGACTGGGAGCAAGTGAGAACCGAGCTGACAGATCTTGGGGCTCAAATAGGCATGACACATTTCATTCATATCAATCTCAGAATGTCCCCATTCGCTCGAACGTCAGTCAGAGCAATTCCACTAATGTCAGCTACGGAATGTATCCAATACCATCCATCAATCCGGGTGATGTCTCAGCAAATGGACCTACTATTCCATCTGTTGTTATGCTCTATCCACGCGATCATAATTCTGGTTATAGTTCTGGAGCAGAGCAGCTTGAATTTGGATCTCTTGGGCCAATGGGTTTCTCAGGGGTAAATGAGGTGTCACATTTCAGTGAGTCAAGCCGGTCAAGTCCAGGATTTGAAGACCCAAGATTTAATGGTAACACTGTTCGGCGGTCTTCACCAGATCAACCTTCTTCACCCCAGCTCCAGAGGTAGTTACCCTGTCTCTCCAAGCCAGTAAGTGTAAGATTTCTGAACATTTACAAGAATCACATGTTTCATCTTATTGAAATCCTTTTGTGAAGTTGCAGCCTAATTTAACCAATTCTGTTAGTACATCCTTTATTTATTTGTTTACCTCATGATGTTTTGTGATCTTTTTGATTTGTCATCTAAGCAGGGGGGTTTGATTTTATTGCCAGATCAGTGGCGCACATGAATTATCAGTTGAAGATCTTCCCAACTCTGGCATTTCCAAACAATGGTGGGAGAAACTATAATGACAAATCCTTCAATTCCCAGGGATTTTTGTTCCCACCTCATCATACATAGAAGGGAGAAATTCATGCTTCTGGCATATTCTCTTGGAAAAGGTCAGATACTCCCCTCATGCTTGTTTGTACACTAGATGTCAGGACAGGATATATAGTGGATTGGCAGTAGAAAGGATGATGAATGATTCGATGATTAGGCTTGTGATAGGCTCAACACATTGTAACACCATTAATTTAGAAGCCCACAGTTTTAGAATCTAGGGTTTATCTTTTGGTCAGGATTTTTCATCCACAGAGGTGTATTGGGGATTTCGATTCACAAATTCAGGTTCAGGTATCGCTTTCCTCATCAAAACTCTTGTTATTGTAGTCATACAACCCTCAAAATAGTTGAAAATTACTTTAAAAGTTATATTTTGACAAGATATGATAAAACGGTCCTCTTAAACAATTACAAGTTTCAGTTATTTCGGTCCTTTTATATCATAAAAAGTAAGTATTTTTGTTATGTATCATATACAAAATCTCCATTTTCCATATTCAATAGGACATTGCTGAATCAATAGCAATTGTAAAAATAGTAAATAATATTGTTAAAATATAACGTTTTGTTTATAATAAAGAGTTAATTATAAAAATCAAAATTTACCCCATTTTGTAATATTAGTTTGAATTTTAAAATGTTTAATTTTTAATTTGTAGCAAAAATAACTTAACGTTAAGATCTCTCTTAATGTGGATGACAGAATTGAGTAAAAATTTTGAACCGTTTATCTTTAGTTTGGTTTTTAATTTTTTGATTTGATTTATTTTAATAACTTTTATTATTAAAATTAATTAATATATTAATTAATTGGTCAATTTTTATCAATTAATAAATATTTATATATTAAAATTAATTAATTAAAATTTAAAATTTTCTACTGATAGGAAAATCTTTTAAAATTTTTTCATTTTAATAAAGTTTTAGTTAATTTTATAACATATAATCCTAGTTAAAATTTTTAAACTTTGAAGACTTTGGGCATTTGGGCAAGTTGAGACTCGAATCCTGTGTCATTATAACTGGACCGTTATTAGCATAGCTTTGGACCATTTCCAAAAAACAAAAGCAAAGGACTGACGAAAGTTCAAATTTTATTGGATCACCACTTTGTGGCTGAGAGTTAATTATAGTGAATACTTTTTTTTTTTTTGGCTATTTAAGCTTTAGCTTTAGCTTTAGCTTTAGTTTTTGACTTTTGTTTTGATGATAGTTGTTGTAATCGGAATAATTGAAGTTGTCATTCTCTTGGTCTCTGTCTTATTATCTTAGAATCAAAGGTGCCAGTGCCATTTGCACTTTATTAAATTATACTCATTATATTTTCAACAAAGTATAAAAGTAACATTAAAAATAACAGTAAGTTTTATTTAATTTTTTATAAAATTTTAAGATATAAATTCCATATTTGATTAATGTATAAAATAATTATTTTTAATTTCATTTAATATATAATGTTATATAGACCAAACTAATAACCTAATTATTAGAAGTTGAAATAAATTTTAAAAGGCAAAAGGTACAAATGATTTCTTAACATTTCTTACAAAACTTAAGTTATTTTTTACTGTTATTTACAATATTACGTTATATTTTAACATTTTCATAACGATACGAATAGGACTATAAATTTTAACTAAGTTAAATTTTTGGCAACTTTTTAATATAAAATTCATAAATTTAATCTATATCATATCACAATTAAGTAATTTAATTCTTAAGATGATTTATTCAAACATTTTTTAAAGGTATAATTTTTACATTAATATTTTTTTAAAATATGATACTATTTTATTAATTTTAAAATGTAATGAATATTATATAGACTTAAAAACGTTGAGTTGTTTAAAATTTTTACTTAAAATCTTTTCATTGGTGGCCTTGACTCTGACTTACTGATTTTGAAGACAGATTTTGTCGAAAACGATGAATAGAAAGTACAACTAAACCCCACATTCCTATAGTAAAACAACATATCTCTTTTTTTAATATCTTATTAATTTTTATCTGATATAATATTAAAATTATTAAATTTTATATAATATTATTTTAAAATTATTGAATGCTCAAAAGATAAATAAATAGAAGTAAAATCACAATGAATAGAAAAGAAATAGAAATATAAAATATAAAAAATATAAAAAAAAGAATTAGAATAAAATAGAGACGAGTACACTAAACTTACCTAAAAATTTGAAATTAATAAAGTTACTCATTTTTTAACGGAAGGTGATAAGTTCTAGCTATAAAAGTAGTCTTTTTGTAAAATGTAAGGGAAATGTTGCGTAAAATTGATAACTCCTCTTTAATCTTAATAAAGCGAAAAGTCTTGTGCTTTATGATTTGTCGAAAACAATAAAAAAATAATATTATAAGAAGTTAATGATAATTTTAAAAATATATGAATTTAAATAAAAATAAAATTATAAAAGTGTCTAATATAAGTAACTTCTAATTAAAAACATAAGTGTAACCTTAAATAAACTAAGAAAAATACCCAAGTTAAGGAATAAGATTGAACATTTTGAAATAAATTAAGAGACATACATAAATTAAACCTAAAATGTTTTTTTAAAATTGAATTATTAACTAATAAATTAATTAGTTTTTAATAATAAAAATTATTAAAATAAATTAAATACAAAAATTAAAAATTGAATGAATCAAAATTTTTATTAATTTTTACAATTTTAGAAAATACAGCGTTAATGATATTATGTCAAAAAATATATTAGAATCTAGTAAACACTCACGTATAACTCCAAAACTGTCCCATCATTTTGACGACAAATGGGATTCTTCCATGTCAATGAAACGACGGCAGACACAGAGATAGCCCCCAAATCATGATGTGCAGAAGGGCCAGAAGCAAGCCACGCTCCGCCGGTTACCTGTCGACAAGCGTACGGCTGTAAGCCGAGCGTATGTGATGGGCATGACGTGTGAAGGTGTATGCATAAGGAGAGGAATCGCTTCTCATTGGAAGTTGCGACAATAAAATATTAGTTGGTCTCATGAGTGATGGACTTTTTGGTCTCTCTCTTTCTAATAATTTAGTTATTGATTTCTTTTCTTTTTTCTTTATTTGGGTGCTAATCATTGAAGCTGTTTACTAATAAAGGTTTGTCCGTTAGTTCTTAATTATTGTTTTAAATACTAAGCGTA
>JAOQMS010000009.1:25235206-25246605 GCA_027563885.1 Erythroxylum longipes | reverse complement strand
GGTGCTAATCATTGAAGCTGTTTACTAATAAAGGTTTGTCCGTTAGTTCTTAATTATTGTTTTAAATACTAAGCGTACGTTTGGTTTAGGATTTATTAACAAAATTAAATTGAATGTAATATTATTCTATAATTTAGAAGAAGGATTTATAATGAAATGTAACAGAATAAGATGGAAAATGAGAATTTCATATTATATCTCTTTTTATCATAAATAGTAAAAATAAAAAATTTCTAATTTGAGATATTTATGATAAAATGTAAAATGATAAACAACTTTATACTATATTATATTCTAAACATATATCTAAACAACATTTAACTATATTATATTATAAACTCTTCCATCCCTCTCAAATAATAATTTTTTAATATTACGCCTATTTATATTTTTTTCTATTATAAATAATTATATTCTAACCAAACATAGCCTAAACTTACCGTACATAATTTCTCGTGACTTCCTTGATTATTATATAATTATTTATGCATCTTAAATATGAAGTCCGTTTTTACATCTTAATCCAAATATAATAAGTTTCCTCTTTTTAAAATTTTCTATTAATTTGATTTTCCAAACTCAAATAATTAAATCTTAAACCCAATATAGAAATTTCTCAATTTCACCCCTAGCAAGACTTTAATTGAGTATTGATAATGACGATGATTGATTTTTCAAACACAAGTAATAAAATCAAAATTTGGGGTTTGATTTTATAAATTCAAAAGAAATTCATTTAAAATTCACACCATAAAATTATAAATTATAGTTAACAACGAGTTAAATTATATTTAATTTTTGTATTTGATCTTAATTTAGTTCAAAGGTTAGTCGAATGTGAATATTTCAAATATTAATTTTAATCAATTAATTATTTAATCATGAATGAAACTGCGTTATTTTGTTAAATTCTATATTGAGAATATCTTATAACAAACAGTATATGAGACTCTTTTCCGGTGAATTGAAAACTCGAGTCGCAAACAGCTTTTCTGTGGTGGTCCTGACCAATCGAAGGGGCACATGATATTCAGAATATCTCATTGAAAACCAAAGCATCGGCTTGATCATGATGGGCACGGATGATAACTTTTCTAAGGCTGGACCACCGCGGTATAATATAACGTAATTTTCAATGATAGAAAAAATATCTCACCCCTTTTATCAATTTAGTTGTAAAAATTGATTTAATTTATTTTAATAATTTTATTACTAAAAATTAACCAATTTATTAATTAATCATTCAATCTTTTAAATTAATAAATTATTATAAAATAAAATTAATTAATTAATTTTCATTCAGTAATCTTTTTAATTAAACTTTAAATTATTAATAATTTCTAATAATAATATTTTAAATTCTTTAAATTTATTTAATATTTAGCTAACTCTATAATGATCTAATACTAATTAAAATTTTTAAACCTTTAATATTTTATTTTCTCAGTTTCATTTCTGATATAGTTTTTAAAATATTAGTGATAATAATATGATATTGTGTTAATTAAATATCTAGTATGCTTATATTGTGTGGTAACAGCATTTAATTAAACATTTAATTCCTTATTATCTGAGCATCATATCATGTATGATTTTATTTACTTATTTAATTTTATTTACCTACTTTTTTAGCATATTAGTTTTCATATTTACTTTTTTCATGTTTACTCTTTTAACTGCATTATTTTTTTATTGTCACATTTACATGTAAGTCTATAGAAATAATTTCTTTATTTTATAAGAATAAGACTATATACTATTAAATTTTCCCACATTCTGAATTGGATGTGACGATGATAATGATGAGACGATGAATATGATATTTTTTCTATAACGCAAATATTCTAGCTAAGTGATGTGATTGAAAATCTTTCCATATTCTATTTTAATACGATACTCAAACTAGGTGTGATAACGACGACGATGATAATGAGAAGATGAATATGATATTCTTCTATAACGCGAAAATTCTAGCTAAGTGCTCTGATTGAAAATAATAATTTATAAACTTGTAACTTATTCGATTTATATTTTTTAAAAATAGTACAATAACTATTTAATAAATAATAATTCAAAAGAAATGTAATAATTTGTTAATTAAACATTAATGTAATAGTAAAATCTAACAATCATTACAATGACATGACGTGTAAGGGTGCGAAAAAGTAAAACAACAATAAACAATTTGGGATTTTAAATATATGCCAATTATTAAATTTTATATAATTAGGCTTAAATAAATTGAATACATACAAACTTAAGTGAGGTTTTATCATAAAATCAATTGGTACTACGAAGAGTAACTTATTAAGTTTATATGTATACTTAAGGTTATATTTTCTTTTTACGCGAAACAAAGTCTTATTTATATTTCAACACATCCCTCTCACGTGTGGGGTAATTTATAGCCCAACACGTGACACACTCTATCGTGACGAGATGATGACAAGTAATTCAAGAGCAACTTGCTCTGACACTGTGTTAAATTTTATATAATTAGACCTAAATAAATTGAGCATATACAAATTAAAATGAGATTTCATCCTAAAATTAATTAATACTTAAAAGAGTAACTTATTAAACTTATATGCATATTTAAGATCATATTTTCTTTTCACGTAGAACAAAGTCCTAATTATATTTTAACACCAATCTTTCTCTTGGCCTTCGGTTAGAGGTTTGTCACGGTGGTTCTTGCCACTCCATTCTGGAAACTTGACGGGGGATGCACGCCTTCACCTGATCGGGCAAGGGTCCCATGTTGAAGGGGGCACTCGCTAACGTTTCAAACTTTCAATTTATAGAATTATTAGTTCCATCCACGTTTTAGTTAAGCTCATGAATTTAAAAAATCCCAAAGAAGGATTTTCAATTGATGATAATTCAAATATTACTTTTCTATCATTTATAAATTCGTAAATAATTGAAAAATCAACGATTATTATTTTTTGGCAAAATAATTTATACTTAATCTGTTAATAATTATATATTTTTAAATAAAATTTGAGTTAAGTCATATTATCAATATTAATTATAATGTTAAACTAAATTTGTAATTTTAACTCAAAATATTTTAGCAAATAAATTTAAATTCCAAATTTTAAATTTATAATTTGTGATTTTATATGTTTTAGATAATGTTATAAAAATTGGACTGAAAATTAAATTAGTTTAAGACTTTAAAATTTTAACTAATAAGACCATCGATTTAATAAAATTAGAAAATTTTAATTATCAAAGAATTTAAAATTTAATTTAAAAAATTACTGATTTATTTTTATTTATAAAAATTGATAATTTTTTTGTCGAGATATATGATTATATGAGTATTATTAATTTATAAAATTGTTTTATTAATTTATAAATTAGATTATTTTTAATAATAAAAAATTATTAAAATAAAATAATTCAAAAAAATAAAAAATTGAATACCGATTTTTTTGTTTTATATTTGTAAAAAATGCAATGATTAAAAAAAAACACAATTTAAGTTGGGTGAGATTTCTTTTTTGTTTCCCACTCTTTACTCTCTTATTCCTCTCTTCTCCTCCGCGCTACATCTCTTTCCTTCTCTCTACAGCCATTTTCAAGCCATCTCTTCTTAGTTTTAACTTCGTCTATGTACATTCAACAGTTCAACTACTATTCCCTTTTCTCAATGTAAGCATCTTCTGGACTCGTTTCGTTGATGTCTGTCTGTCTCTCTCCTGAGGTGTCAGTACATTCTAGGATTGGTTTCAACTGTTCTTGGCCAATCATCAAAATGATTGCTCAAGTTTGAAGTTCTTGATGCCAGATTATCCTTTTTGATATATCTTTTAAGTTCCTGTAATCGTTGTCCGTTTTACTATATTGAATCTTGAGCTCAAACGAATATGCGGGGGCTCTGAATTCGTCGAAACTATATTTTTCGTCTGCATCGGAGCTCCGGAGAGTTGGAATTCGGTGTAAGGTATTAGTTCTTTCTCTTCGAATCTTGCTGTTCATGTCCGTTTAAGTTACTTTGGAAATCCTCTTTGTTTGTTTCTATTTGGTTAAAGCTATTGAATCAGGTAAACTACTGTTGAATTAATAATGCAAATAATACTCTTTAATTATTATGTTAGTTCCTGATGGAAGCAGAATATTTAGATTCTGATGCTTATTAAAGGTTCTGGATCTGGTTAATTACATGTCGCGAGTTAGTACCTGCCGGATGTACTATACTCGTACATAATTTCTCAGCAACAAAATGTACGGACAGTTGTTTTGAATATTTTCTGCGCTTGTCAAGCATGGAATTTTACTTTTTCATGCTGTCGTTGAATATCGTATACGATTTAATTTGTTGATGTAGAAAAAAAGATACCTTTAACCAGTTAAGAATGTCCATCTTTATTAGTCGGTGCTAGCCTTTCTTTGGTGGGTTTTCCTTTCTGTCGGTGATGTGTAGTATGATGTAACATGGGTAATTGTACCAGAGAATTGTGTTTGTTTTGTTGGAGGAAATGGCATGATGCCACTTAAATGGTATAAATGTGTGTTGATCAATGCTTATATTCACTGAATGCACTAAGACGTGAAAGTGTTTTGAGGAGATTAAAATTTCTGATTGCTCTAAATTCTGCTTACAACTATTCTTTAGTGCCTGTGTTCAGTCTACTCAGAAGTTTTGAATTTTTCCATGTGTCTAGTAAATGCATGATTTTTCTCCGTGTTTTACTTCTATTTTTGGTATTCCAGATTAAACTGCCTCGACCTGTGGGTTTCCCTGAGACATAAGATCTTGTTTCTATCTTGGTAAACCAAATTACCTTGGCAGCAGCCAGGAATTGTCAGAGTTGAAAAATAGAGATGCCATCAATCTGCAGTCAGTTGGAATGAAGACTTTACAGGTCTGTTCTTGTGTCCTGAATCTCCTGATATGCAACAAAATTTTCTTTCTTCTTGGATGTGGACAAGTCTCTTCTTGTAATTGTTTGAATTGGTTCTTATTGTTACCTCCAGGCTTCGTAGTTAGCCTTTCCCCCATGTAAACACGCCTTCAGTCTTCTACATTTTCCTCTTTTGCATTCATTTACACCATTTATTTTCCTTAATTCTTCTTGAGCAAGTATTTTTTAATTTTACTGATTCTTATGCTTCATGTAGCTTGTCTGCTTGTGCTAAAAGCAGGATTATTTTCCTAGTGTTTTGACCAACTTCTAGTGATGGTGATGTTGATGCTTTCTTTTCATTGTCATCCATTACCACCAAAAACCTATGCCCTATTTGTCTCGCTCATCTCATGTTCGTACATGGACATGAGATCACGGTAAATTTATTCAGGGGATGAAATTGATAGTAATGTGGTTCTAACAATTCTTAATTTGAATTTTGATCTCAAAAGATTTTCTTTTGAACTTTTGGATATCGACATTACCATGATTTTCACTTGCTGAATGCTGAATTCACATACTTGAGCACAAGATATGATAATGCCATAAAGTGTTGTGTCCTTATCTGTTACTTTTTCAATGCCCCTTAACTATTACTTCATGTTGTTTGTATATTAAAGAGAAGTTCCATTGGTTTCAGAGCACACAAGAAATACATTCCTCAAATCAAGTTTCACTGGACTCCCAAAGTGACCAACAAAATGATCACTCAGTAGAGGCTCCTGTAACAGACTCTGGTTCAATATCTGCTTCAAACAATGATGGCATGAAGGTTTCACGTCAAGACATTGAACTTGTAAGAAATCATTTCTTATTTATTTTTCTCTTAAGCTTTTTATTTTGTTTTCTATAATTTTAAGATTTAACTTTACCTTGTTTCTACAATATCTGTTTCTTTTCTCCTGCTGATGATAGCCTCTTTAATGCTTATTACAGGTGCAGAATCTGATTGAGCGGTGCCTGCAGTTATATATGAATAAAGATGAGGTTGTCAAAACCCTATTGACTCGAGCGAAGATAGATCCCGGGTTTACAAATTTAGGTAGGATGCTCGATTCCCTTTCAAGATTTCACCTTTTTGTTGCATGTGAATGGTCACTTCAACTTTTCGATGATGTTAGGAACTTTTATTAATTTCAAACTATATCAAGTGAAGCATGTTTTGATATCAAAATATGTATATTGTTAAGAAAATAAATGGCCTCTATTTTCCCAGCAAAGGATAACCAGCATGCAGGAGCTATAATGTGCTATATTGATGTTTTTGTTTCTATTTTCTTTGTCG
Organism: Erythroxylum longipes; assembly: GCA_027563885.1. Lineage (NCBI taxonomy): Eukaryota > Viridiplantae > Streptophyta > Magnoliopsida > Malpighiales > Erythroxylaceae > Erythroxylum > Erythroxylum longipes. The sequence continues at coordinate 25,240,404 of JAOQMS010000009.1, read as the reverse complement.
TACATTAAAACAATATTCGATTCCTTTCTTTACCGTGTCTTCTTTGCTTTTCCAGTATGGCAGAAGTTAGAAGAAGAAAATGCTGATTTCTTTAGGGCCTATTATATTAGGCTGAAGCTGAAGAAACAAATTCTTTTATTTAATCATTTGCTTGATCATCAGTATCGTCTTATGAAGTATCCAGTAGCTTGCAAGGTTCCATTAGCCCCCATACAAAATGGAATTCATCCTATGCCAGGTAAGTTTAATATTCAGATAATGGTTTCCCAACGGGTTATTTTGGTTTTGCAAAGGACAATGAATTTTAGGCTATTAGGTTTTTGTTCTTAGTTTTAATCATTTTTTCGCAAAGTAAGTAGTACTGGAGTTTTTGTGATGCCTAAAGGCTTGTGACAGTGATATTTATTTGAAACACTATATTCTGCTATTATTCAATGTCACTTGTTTGCAGTGCAGTTAACAATTTACCGATGGGATACCCTGTGTTGCAACAACTGCCGGTGCCAGCTCCTGGTCAACCCCATCTTGACTCCATGGGCTGTGGAATATCAAGCTGTCACATGGTTAGTGGAGTTCCAGCACCAGGAAATTTCCATCCAGTTCGAACAAATTCTGGGAACGAGTGAGAATCTTCCTATCTGCTCATTACTCGATTTCATCTTCAGCTTATGGTGCATTTTTCATATTTTGAAAGGTTCCTCTTCCTCTACGCAGTAATGTGCGTCTTACTTATTCTTCATGAAGTTTTGAGTGCTTTTCCATTCCTATGGACATTTGTACATCGTGCTGGTAAGAATATAAATTATAATGCATGGGAAATGACGTGTAAGTAGTCATTTACTCTGTCATTGAATACCTGGTACCAATTTGTCAATTTTAACTGTGTTAGTGGCTTATTCTGCACTTGAGATTGGCTCTGATGATCCAGTTTATTTTCTGATTAAAGCGAAACATTTTCTGTCCATTTATACTTGAATATTTATTCATTAGAAGGAGCTAACGGCAGCTGCATATACTTGTAGTATGGTGATGGAAAATAGTGCAGCTGATGTAGCCCCTGCAGTTCCGCCAAACAATGGCATATCATCTATGTCAGAGATGCCTGTCAGTCCGACATCAGTGGCATCTAGTGGTCATTTTCCCTTCACTGCTCCGGACATGTCTGGAATGGGAGTAGATTTAGACACGGCGTTTACATCTGATGTGGCAAGTTCAGTAGGGCTACAACTTGGACAGGATGGTGGGCCAAGAAATGCAGGAGATTCCCCCAGATCATTGGATCAGATCCAGTGGAACTTCATCCTTTCAGATCTGTCGGCAGACCTGCCTAACATGGGAGGTAAATTCTTATACTTCATAGGTTCTGTCACAGAGTTCTTGTTCATATGGTATGTTGAAGGGGTATATGATCAAAGGTTGGAAGTTTGCCTAAAGAACAACACCTCATGGAAGATCCTTTGAAGGGATATTTCATTTGATAGTGAATCCAATTTCCTAATAATATATTAAAAAATCAACTATCACAAATGGTGCTTTTGAAGGCAATCCCATTGGTTTTTAATTCGACTAGCGATGAAGTCACCAATCTGTACTTGTGTGGAACTAGCTTCTGCTTAGTTCTGTCATGCTACAATAAAAATGTTTCTAACAAATACAGGCCAACCTAGAATCTATTCATTTCTCCACTTATCATATCTAAACTTTATTTAGACGTATTACCTTTGAAAATATTTTCTTTTTGACAGATTTTGGAGCCCTTGGAAACTACTCTGGTTCCTCTTTTCTGCCTTCTGATTCAGAAATTTTGCTGGATTCACCAGACCACAAGGACATAGGTAATTGATTCTTACTGCTGTTAGTTAAAATCTAATTGCGTAAATGATTGATCTTGTTTATCTTCTAAGGTGTCTTTGTTTCAATCTGAAATTGGTTCGAAGAAAGGTCACATGTCCACTTTTTCACAAAACTCATGTCTGTTAATTCCCGGTAATTTTGTCTCTGATGGATGATTGTGTACTTGTAAATTTTCCAAGTGGTACGTTTATGGGGCATATCATTATGGTTGCTGTTAAACCATTCACATTAAAATCTTGAAGTCCAAATTAAAGTTTGTTCCTTTATTTTTTCCCCCTCAACTATTTCTTACCCTGTTAAATTTAACTTGCATCAGTGGAAGAATTCTTTGTTGATTCGGCTCCAGGGCCATCATGCTCCCAGTCAGACGAAGAAAGGTCATAGGCCAGGTGAGGCCCATCCTTTTTCTCTGAAAATTTAGGACGAGTTAAATTAGATAAACAAAATAAGATCATGTCAGCTATTTTCAGGGATGTTAGCCAGTTGGATCATTAGTATGTTTATTGTTGTAGGCACCAGTTTTGATTGGTATTAGCATGCTAATACAGAACTGATCATGCTTGTTGTAATTTTAAACAGAAGCAATAAAATTAGGAATGTAACTTCTACATATTTGTTTTCTCAATTTATGGAAATGAAGATCCATTCGTCACTACTATTAGTCTGTGAATCTGTGATTTAGTTTTGTTAGTAGTGCAAATGCCACCATGATCTTGAATGGCCGGGCCGACCCGACTTCTTAAAAATACAGCTTCGGGCTGTTCGGATTTGAGTATGATCTATTGATTAAAACAATGTCATTTTAATCAGTCAAAACCAAAACTGTTCATTTCGGATTCAATTTGTTAACCCTATATACACACTGTCATTTACACGAGCAAATACAGCACCGGCGTGCAAACCATACAAGTTGCAAGCCCTCTAGAGAAAAAGGAAAAGTACAAGAAATTCTTATATTACACAAGACTTGACTTAAAAGATTAAAGTATTATCTGAATCGGTTGAATTAGTTCAACTTTGAATTCATTAATTTTTTGGTTCATTTTATTTTAATAATTTTTATTATAAAAAATTGACCAATTGATTTGGAAAATTTAATCAGTTTTTATATATTAAAATAAAAAACAAAATTTTATTTAATTAATTAATTAATTTATAAATAAATAAAAAATTATTTAAAATTACTATTACGTTCTAAAATTAACATACAGAAGGAAGGTTCGGGGGACGAAAACTAATCAAAACATAGGGAAGATTCAGAGTTGGAGGCTATCGTAATTAACCAACAACAAATCATCCTCAATTTTTGAGACCTTGGAAATTGTCTGCCGTGGACGACGGGACGGATCAAAAAGAGATGAAAAATTTTCCACGTGAGGCAGTCAGCCCATGAACGGTCAAATGTCCATCTTCTAAATAAGAAAATATTTTAACTAAATAATTTAGAGAAAAATACTACTGCTTACTTTGGGAACAGTGACGGTTGATAACTTACTGAAATCAATCTGCTGAAATAATAAGTACTTATTCTCAATAAGTACTTATCTGTTTGGAATTACTATTTTGGTAACTGCTGAGACGTGAAAATAAGTGTTTGGCAAGTGCAGTTGCGGTTGCTAAAAAGAAATAAAATGACTAAAAAGTCAATTGATTTAATAAACTATTAATTGTTATATAAATAATTAAAAAATATATTATCAGTCATATAAATTTAAATTATAAATAAGAAAATATTAAATTAAAATAAGAAAATATAAATAAAATAAATTTGGTAAATATTTGAATTATAAATAAGAAAATATTAAATTAAAGTAAGAAGAAAACGTTACATTGGACTTCCTTTCTATTAGTTAAGGGTATAGTGAAAAATAATAAATATTAAAAGGTTATTAATGGAAAGTAAAATTTCTACCGCAGAAGCACTTTCTTACAGCAACTCTCTTTCTGCTTATGGATTTTTGCGATAGTATCGCAGTTTTTTCCAACCTCTGGTTGTTCATTGCAGATCCAAACATGTAACTGCGTTTGAAAACTGCAGTAAATAAGTACTTATCTCCACCGCACCACAAATCCAAACGCAACCTACATATCAAATATATTCAGGTTAAAAATAAGATACAAAACTTGAAGAAAAATATTTAAAAAACTTGCAAAAACAAAAAGAACCATCTAAGTAAAATCTTTTATCCGTATGCTAATACACGAAAGTTTTCAATTAATAACTATATTCTCGGTAAATTTCACTATAATCATACATTTTTATTATCTATTCTTATTTTTTAAAAGTCTTTTTTTTTGTCTCACAATATTTAAGTATAATTTTCTCACGTCTTCTTACTTACACGTAAGAGTGTTTCTTCTTAAAATATCCGAACAAGTCAAACCTTATTGTTTTTTAATTTTTATTAATATTAGTTACTTTTAATTGTTCTCTTACAACTAAATTCTTGACCTTATCTTTTATTTTTCTAAAATTCCATATCTAACTAAACATTCTTATCTCCCGTCACTATTATAGCACAAAAAGGACATCAAATTTTCTGCATTAATTAAATGGAGCCTTCAAAGGATCGTTTTCCTTCATGGATGAAGTTAGATGGTTTTGGGGCGTAGCATATGGACAAATGCAGTAGCAATCTCAGTTACTTCTCTTTCAGTGAAAAATAAATGACGTATGACTTCAATATCGTGTGAGTAAAAGAAAAGAAGAGCATCTTATATTCCTTCGATGCTTTAAAAATTAGACCGACAAAAATTATAAATATAATTAAAAGAAATTGTTTTATTTATAAAACAATTTATTAAAAATTTATTTATTTATTTTAATATATAAAAACTTATTAATTTATAAAAACTAATTAATTAATTAATAAATTGACCAGTTTTTAATAATAAAAGTTGTTAAAGAAAATTGAACAAAAAAGTTAAAAGCCAAAACGAAAAATTAAACAGTTTAAAACTTTTACTATTGAGCCGATTAAATAAATTGATTTTTTTAATTATTGGCTCCAAGTGTCTCCTAGGATTGAATACATATATATATTTATACGAAGAGAAGAATAGACAATGCAAACCAAGAGAGGGAGAGAGTAAGCCTAAATCAGGCTAACATTATCATAAGGAAGAATAGCCATAAGATCAACAGGAGGATGAGATAGCCAACAAAGAGTGCCAACATTATTGAAACCATCATGGCAAAATAATCAGCGACCATATTAGCACTTCTAAGAATATAAAGAAAGCGAATTTGTCAGTTCCTATTAATCATGTCAGTCCCTATTAATCATAAGATTGATTAGCTTATATTTTGTAGCATCTACTTGATCATCATACAAAATAGCTTC
>JAOQMS010000009.1:25208876-25235106 GCA_027563885.1 Erythroxylum longipes | reverse complement strand
ATAATCTGAAAACAGCCCACCTGGACATAACTGAGTCAAGAGAAGAGATGAGAAGATTTCAACTTTTCGCCAAAAGCGCCTTAAAGAAATAAAAGACTTGAGCATCAAGTCATTGAAGTAAATGGCCCCACTTCACAGATAATCTAGATTCTTTTTGTTTTTTAGAAACCGAAGATTTTAAGGTTGTTATTTTTTATGCGCACTGAAATAAATATTTAAATTAACACAATAGCTTATAAATTATATTAATCAGATATTTTATATTAGGTAAGTTTTATATAACAAGCTCGATTGAGAGTATAAGTAAGAAATTCAAACACAAAAATTTTTGGTCCTATATTTTCTTATTTTATTAACTCGACAATCCTTTAAAAAGCGTAAGCATTCTTAGTATGTAAACTATTTTTATATTATTCTAAATCGTGATTTCGTGAGATTTTAATAAGGTGTTGACGATAAAATTATTTTTATATTAATATATTTTTTTACGAAGAATGAATTTAATTGGTGAATTAAGAATTTTAAAAAGATTAAAGTTTTGAATTAAATAGAGATTAGAAGTTGATTAATTAATTAAATTGAAAATTTTTACTTAATTTTAAATAAGTAATTTATTAAGAAAATAATATTAATCTTTCTCGGAGGCTGCAGTTTAACTTTGCTTTTCCCGTAACTTGTCAATAACTGCCATTGCAGACTCTCACCGCGAACTTTCTCAAGGTCTTTTCCCTCTCTATGACTCTTTTTCGCTCAAACTAAATATCATAGAAGGGATAACGTAAAAGAGCATGTGATTATATTTCCTCTCATGTTATCAGCCATTTCTTTCCCTTACACGTCCTTCCAGTTTCTGCTTCTCCGAGTTCCGATCCCTTTAAACTAACCCCCGAAACTGGAAGAAGAAGAGTGGAATCTTCCAACCCGTCAAAGGAAATCTGCAGGTGTTCTGGTGGGTTTTATTTGTTTTTTCAATTGTTTCACATATGACTGAAATTTATGGTGTGTGTGTGTGTGTTTTCTCATATTCGTTTCCATTTCCTTTCCTTCTGCAGTAGTTCGTTTCAGGATTTCTAGCCAAAGCAATGAACCTCAAAGGAGTCAAGTTTGTCAGGTTAGTCAAACTGGGTTTACGCTTTTGTCATTTAGTATACTTTAAAGGTAGAACATGCTATAACATGTGTGATTTCTCCAGGTTTGACGATTCCAGTTCGGTCCAATCCAGTCCTTCAGGGTTCAACGACAAACGAAGCATATCCATTAAGAACAGAGTCGGTAGTACAATCCGAAAAGGCTGGGAGATAGGGTCTGAGAGGATCAGAATCCTGAAGAAACCATTGAAGTCCCTTTCTCTAACTCACAGGTTCGCTAACACATCAATAGAACAATCAGAGAAATCAAGGAAGCGAATCCTTCACCCTCAGGGTGGCTTCTTACAGAAATGGAATAAAATATTCGTGCTGGCTTGTGTGATTGCAGTAGCCATTGACCCTTTGTTCTTCTACATCCCAGTCGTTGATGCTAATGAGATATGTCTTGGTTTGGACAAGAGAATGGAAACCATCGCTTGTGTTCTTCGTAGCGTCGTTGATGCCTTGTACGTACTACGTATAGTGTTTCAGTTCCGTACTGGGTTTATTGCTCCTTCGTCTCGTGTATTTGGTAGAGGAGAGTTGGTTGATGATCCTAAAATCATAGCCGTCAGATACCTGAAAAAGTACTTCATAATTGATCTTCTGTCGGTACTTCCACTTCCTCAGGTACGTCACCTGACCTTCTATCTCTCATTGTTGATGACTCTCTCCAAAGATGAGCAATGTCCCACGTCTCGTCTTTGAACGTATGAGACTTATTCTTTAAGTTGACTCTGATTGGAGTCTACCGGTTTAGGTTCCTAGGTTTGGACGTTCGAGCATATGTTTTGGTCATTAATAAAGGTTTAGGATCAAATAATAATAATAATAATAATAATAATGTTATTTAACTTTTTTTATTTTAATTATCATATTTTAAGAATAACTCTTTATTTATGTAACAACGTTTAATCATCATAATAAATCTTTCATCATTATTTTTGTTTTATTAAAATGATATAGTATTAAAATTTTTAATTTTAAATATAACGTGAGGAAATAAATAAAAAATCACAAAGAAAAATATATAATAACTAAATACTAACATTTGAATCTTTTAAATAAAACAATTAAAATAAAAAGATTAAATTTAATTGAGAAGAATAGTGTAATTGCAAATCAATTGTATTTTCATTCCAGACAAAATTTGGAAAAAAAAAAATCTGTAGCTTGATACACTATTTTGTGCTCAGGTTGTTGTTCTTATAATACTTCCCAGATTGAGTGGACCAGTTTCACTGGTCGCAAAGAACATGTTGAAGATTGTAGTATTTAACCAGTATGTGCCAAGGCTTATTCGAATTCACCCTCTGTACAAAGAAGTGACTTCAACTTCTGGGATACTCACTGAAACAGCTTGGGCTGGAGCTGGTTTCAATCTCCTTCTTTACATGCTAGCTAGCCATGTAAGTTCTCTCTTTATTCATTTTGAGTACTTAGGGATGATAATAAGACCAGATCGAGCTGAAGCTCGAGAAAAGTTTAGAAAAGATGGAAGAGAGTCATAAAGTGTCGGTCGGGGTAAGGATAAACTTGGTTGTTCATGACCATCTAAAAAAAGAAATCTCAAACCAAAACGAAGTTATTTTGTTTAATTAATACACGTACTTATCAGGTATTTGGAGCTTTTTGGTACCTGTTCTCAATAGAAAGACAAGACAGGTGCTGGCGTAACGCCTGTGGCCAGCAGCGTCATTGTGATCCTTCGTTCTTGTACTGCGGAATTCACCGTACAGAGAAGTACTCGTTTGTGAGTGAGTCTTGCCCTTTTATCCCACCAGAAATTAAGAACTCCACTTTCAACTTCGGAATGTTCACTGATGCTCTCGAATCTGGAGTGGTGGAATCCAAAGACTTCCCTCGCAAGTTCTTCTACTGCTTTTGGTGGGGTCTGCGTAATCTTAGGTTTGTACATTTATGGCGATCGAGTTATCGTACCAGCTAACATTTTCTCATTCAGGTTTCTTGAAATGGCATTACCAGGAGATTGACATGAACTACCATCACCATTCTTAATTATTGTACTAAACAAACCTTCCTCATTTGATTTTCTGTATTCTAATTGTTCTACAGCTCCCTGGGCCAAAACCTCAAAACCAGCACCCACGTCTGGGAGGTTCTCTTCGCTGTCTCCATATCCATTGCAGGATTGGTTTTGTTTTCACTGCTTATTGGCAATATGCAGGTAATCTTTTGATGCTTCTTGCAGTACTTTTCTTCAAAATTCAACTCTGTTAGTTGTAAGATTTCATGAAGGTGTTTACATCACAGAAATATCTTCAATCAACAACTGTTAGAATAGAGGAAATGAGAGTGAAAAGGAGAGACGCAGAGCAGTGGATGGCTCACCGTATGCTTCCTCCGAACCTGAGAGACAGAGTCAGGCGTTATGAACAATACAAATGGCAAGAAACTAGAGGTGTAGAGGAAAGGACTCTGATCCGAAGTCTTCCCAAAGATGTTAGGAGGGACATAAATCGCCATCTTAGCTTGAATCTACTCATGAGAGTGAGTTCTAATTGTTTCAATCCCCTGTATATGTATTTAATCTGCAACTCTGCATCAAATTAACATAATCGATTAGGTGCCATTGTTTGAGAAAATGGACGAGAAGATCTTGGACGCGGTTTGCGATCGTCTTAGGCCAGCTCTTTACATAAAGGACAGCTTCATAGTTCGAGAGGGAGATCCGGTGGACGAGATGCTGTTTATCATGAGAGGCAAGCTCTTGACAGTAACAACTAATGGTGGAAGAACGGGATTCTTCAATGCTGTTTATCTAGAGGCTGGTGATTTCTGTGGAGAAGGTCTTCTTACATGGGCCTTGGATCCTCAATCCTCCTCCAATCTACCCATCTCTACTAGAACTGTACAAGCTCTTAAAGAGGTCGAAGCTTTTGCCCTTGTAGCCGAGGACTTGAAGTCTGTGGCCTCTCAGTTTCGTCGTCTTCACCACAAGGATATCCTCCATACATTCAGGTACGCAAGAACACTGAGCTTCATAACTTATGATAATTGCTTCGTAACATACAATTATGAATGCCCTTTTCGGTTCCTCTAGGTTCTGTTCGGTGCAGTGGAGGACATGGGCAGTCTGCTTCATACAAGCAGCTTGGAGACGCCATTGCAAGAGAAAGCAAGCGAAAAGCTTGCAAGAAGCAGAAGAAAAACTCCAGGAAGCTTTGGCAAATGAAGCAGATGCATCTGTCAGCATTGGAGTTGCCATTTATGCATCTCGATTTGCGGCCAATGCTTTGAGAAACCTGAGGCAAAATGGTGCCAGAAACACGGAATCTGCTACTAGTCCGACTAATCCTAGAGGGCCACAGAGATTGACATTGCTGCCTCAGAAACCAGCAGACCCTGATTTTTCAAGTCACCACTAGTATATAGTATTCACATTACGCAGTTTTTGGTTTCTATGACCGACTTTTTCCTAGTTTTAGACAAAGTATGTAAACGTTGTACATCATCTCAACTTCCTGTCTATTATGCAGAATCGGGAATAGGGATGGCAACGGGCATTCAGACGTCATCTAAACTTCCTGTCTATTATGCATAATCAGGAATAATAGGGATTACAATGACCTGGCTATTTTATTTTATTTTTTAAAATTAAAATATAGAAAACAAAGTTATTTTTTATAAAACAATTTTTTTTAATTGTTATGGATCTTGGGCTGATTGAGACCTAGGTAACTTGAACTCATACCAAACCTGCGGTGCGATCAACCCGAACTTAGCCCAGACCCAAATGTCGTCCCTAATGATAAATATGATGAGTTTTAACCACTTCAAGCATTTAGTTGAAACGTTTCTTGATGTTGTTATTTCTTATGATTTTTTTGGAGATAAGTTGCTTCAACGCTTTAAATTAAATTGTATCCCCGAATTTAAACTTTTTTTTAATTGTAATTATTTATCTTTTATAGAATTATTTAACTAATTTTACAATTCATTCTATCAAGATTCATATTTGCTTAAATTTTGGTTCATTCATATCTCTAAAATAATATTATATTAAAATTTAAAATTTTAATACTTATTTATTTTGACTAAAAGATAAATAGAAAACTCATAGAGTACCTTTGTTGACAGAAACGCTTTTGATGTTTAAATAACTATTATAGAGTACCTTCGGCAGCAACTCTGATTCTCTTATCCCAAAAGCACCAACCCATCCCAGACTCATTTTTACTTGCATCATAATGAAATTAGAATTAAAAACCATCGTAAGTATAATAACATATCTGAGTCGGATTAGGATAATAATAATATATGGTTCGATCACGTTTTTTAAGATCAAATGGAGTTAGTTTCTTAGGTTTTGTTTGGTCGGAGGTTTATTAATAGAATGAAATAGGATTTAATATTGTTCTATCGATTAGGAGGAGGATTTATGATGGAATGAAATAAAATGAGATGGGATGGAAGAGGAGGGTTTCATATTGTATCTTATTTCATCCTAAATAGTAAAAATAAAAAACCTTCGATTTGAGAGGTTTATGATGGAATGTAAAATGATAAACAACTTTTCATTATATTATATTATAAATCATTCTTGTAAACAATATTTCACTATATTATATTATGAATCCTTACATGACTCCTAAACAACAATTTTATAATATTACATTCATTTACATTTCATTCCATTATAAACTATTTTATTTCATTCTTATTCCATTAAAAATCTTACGTCCAACTAAATATAGCTTTAAATATGAGTTCAGATAGATTTTGGGATGTGAGAGGGGAAAAGAAGAATTTGCACAAAAAGAGCTTGATTGCTTTGCCTTATTATTGCTTGTAATGCTTTTTTTAACTTTAGTGGCTTACATTTCAGGCCTATTTATAGCGCTAAGAAGTTGGTGGTGACATTTAAAATATTTTAGATATTTTTCTTAGTATTTATTTTACCTCCAATTTGTTATCCTTTTGGACTTAGAGTTCACAATTGATTACGAGAGATATTTCTACATAATTAATTGCACATACTTTCATAGCTTTCTATATTAATTTTCTATGCCCTTTCTTAGACTTTCTAGATTAATTTTCAACACCCCCTAAAACTAAAAATATATAGCACTCCAAGTATGTCTCTCAATTTAATGAACTTTGCTACTGAGATTGACTTGGTGAAGATATCTGCTAATTGGTCATCAGTCTTGCAAAACTCCGTCTTGATCTCTTTTTAATCTATAAGCTCTCTAATAAAATATTGGATTCTTTGTCATTGTAATGGTTGACATATTGTCACAGTGAATTATTGTTGGATCTTCTATATTTTGTTGTAGATCTTCTTCTAAGTCATATCACTTTATATGTAGCATTTATTGCAGCCATTTATTATGCTTCATTAGAAGATAATATAATGGTTTTTTGTTTCTTTGATACCCATGATATTGCTTTAGAGCCAAGCAAAAATATATACTCATTTGTGCTTTTTCTTTCATCTATATCTGTTTCCAACCCAATCACTATTTGTATAGCCAGTTAAATTATTATTGCTTTTTGTCCCTTATAGGATATCAAATTTCTTTGTATCTTTGACGTATTTTAGAATTCTCTTAGCTACAATAAAATATGCTTTGCTATGATCACTCATGAATCTAGATTACTACATGCACAATATCTCATCTTATGTTTATCAAGTAGATTACTGAACCAACTAGACTTTTATATGTTAATTGCATCAGCTTTCTCTTGTCTATCATTTTTGGACAACTTCTTATTCATTGCCATAGATGTTGCAATCTTTTATGCAAATTTTTTAGTAGGTTATCCACATTCTTTTCTTGCAAGATTAAGATTTGTCTAAGATCTTAGTTGACTTGCATGCCAAGGAAGTATCTTATGGGTCTAAAATAAGTTATTTCATACTCTTGCATCATGAATCTCTTGAACTCTTCCATCATCTTTGTGTTGTTGCTAGTGAAAATTAAAGTCATCCATGTATCAACATATTATTAGGAACCATTGCCTCGTATTTTCGAGTATAAAGATGACTCATTTGGACTCTTAGCGAAGCCATGCCCTACAAAGTATCTATTAATCTTGTTACTCCATGCTCGAGGAGCTTGTGTAAGTCTATATAATGCCCATTTAATTGATAAATTGTCTTCTTTACATTGAATTTTGTACCCTTCTAGTCGCTTCATATAAAATTCTTCTTTAATTTTTCCATTCAAGATGGTTGATTTCACATCCAATTGATATACTTGAAGCTTTAGTTATACAGCTAAAGCTGACACTACTTATTATTTCCATGAGGACAATTGGAACGAATGTCTCTTTGAATTCAATACTAGCTATGATGAGTAGCCTTTGGTAATAAGTCAAACTTTCTATTTTTAAATGGATCCATCCTTATTACATTTGATTTTGTAGATCCATTTTAGTCCAATAACTTCTTTTTCTTTTGGCTTTTGCATAAGTTCTCATGTATCATTTTTCTCAATTATTTTGATTTTCTCATTCACGGCTTTTCTCACAACTTCTTCTTTAGCAACTTCTTCATAATTTTGAGGTTTTCTAGTGAAGAATACAATATTTTCATACCTTAGATTTGGTTTTCATTACCTTGTTGATCTTTGGAGTTGATGCACTTCTTCATCTTCTTGATTTTCTTCTTATTGATGTTGTCAATCATGTTGTGTTGATGATGGTGATGATGTGCTCAAGCTTGGATCACTTCCTTCGTGTGACTCAATGACTTCTTCATAAAGCTTGACTCCTTTTACGACTTAGGTGTTCCACTACAAACCTACTCTTTTGTCAAAGATAATGTCTCTTGAAATGATAAGTTGTTTTGTTTCTAGCTTGTATAATTGATAGCCTTCTGATTGCTTGCTAAGTTAATGAACAAGCACTTTTCTCCTTTTTTCATCTAGCTTTTCTCAATTCTTCTTTGAAATGTGCGAATATGCTACACATCCAAAGACTTTAAGATGGTTAACAATTGGCTTTCTTTTGAACTATGCTTTATAAGGAGTCATATTTAGGACTACCTTAGTGAGAGAACAATTTAAAATGTATATTACAATATTAAATACTTCTTCTTATAGATTCTTTAGTAGATTCTTACCTTATAACATCAATTGAGCCATCTCAACAATTGTTCTGTTCTTTTTTTCAGTGAGACCATTTTGTTGTGGTATACATCAAAGAGTTAGCTCCTTTTTGATGTCATGTTCCTTGTAGAAATTTATGAACCTATGATCATTTAATTCTTTTCCCCGATCAATTCTCATGATTTTGAGATAATGCCCACATTGTTTTTTTTAGTAGGGATTTAAACTCCTTAAAGCAAGAGAATGTATAAGATTTTTGTTAGATGAAATACACACACATGAGTAGGGTGTAATTGTTGATAAAGAGAAAAAAATATAATTTTTCTTCAACGTTAATGGTTCTTAATGTACCCCCAAACATTAGTATGAACTAACTGAAGAGGAATCTTGGCTCTTCAAGATATTTTTGAAAATGGCATCCTATGTATTTTACTATAAATGCATCATTTATAAACTTTGTTTTCAAAAGAAATATAAGGAAGCCTAAGCACCATAATCTTTTGCTTTAGGAGTTTTAGGCTATTGAGATTTAAATGACAATGTCTTAAGTGCCACAATATAGATTTATCAATAGTCTCGCATCTCAATGCATATTTTTTACCAAATGGCATCTTTAGAGGAAAACCTTGTTCGGGGCTATTTTGATGGAAGATACTTCTTGTCAATAATGATGCATCTATTGTCATCAAAGGCGACTTTATAACTTTTGCAAGTCAATTAGCATACACTTAATAGATTTTGAGCAAGGCCTGGCATATAAAAAAACATAAGAGGTGTATTTTTGGGATCTAATGACAATAATGCCTTTCCCTTCAATAGTAAGTATATTTCCATTGCTAAATATAACTTAGGATTTCACACTTTCATCTAGTTGCACAAACAAATTTTTATTCTTCATCATGTTGTTTGAGCAACTCATATTAATGTATCAAACATCTCTTGATTCTTTTGAAGATTACGCAGGGTATACTGTGTGATCAAAAGATTAATTATTTTCTAAGAAATTTGCTTCTTCTTTTTTTGGTACCGACAATATTTTTCATAATGAAGGTGTCTTTTGTACATTTTGCATTTGTATTGACAATCTTTTGTATCATGATTATTTTTCTTGCACAATTTGCAATAGAAGCTTGATATAACATTGCTCCCTTGCTTTCCTCTCCCCTAGTAGTCAGTAAGTGCTCCTCTTCTTTGAGAATTTTTACTGTGACTATTTTTCTTATCTTTATCATTTTTGAGATATTTATTTTTATTTGGAATATTTGCTCTAGTGGTTACTCAAATCTTTTTAATCTAGATTTAGGAGCTTTTAAAGAGCCCATTAATTTCACTAGTGCTAGTTTTAATAAAATCTTTTTATTCTTCTATGAAAGCTACAATATAATCATATTTTGCAAGAAGACTTCTTAATATATTTTATATTATTTTCTTATCTTCTATTATGTTCCTGTAACTTCTAATTTTAATGAAGATATTAGAAATATAGAAAAAGAAAGATTGTATTGATTCATTTTCTCGTATTAGCGATATGTCAAAATCTTTCCATAAAGATTGGAGTTTGATTGATATTACCTTATTTATGCCTTTGAACTTATTTTTGTGCCTCTTATGCCTCTTTTGCATTGCTTGCTTACATACTTTTTGGAAAAATCTCCATGTTATCTTCTTATTGGATGAATAGCAAAGCCTTGGCATCACATTGCTTATTTTTCCTATACTACTTTTATTATACTTCTGTCCATATAGCTAATTCTTCTTGGCTTATTAGCATTTCATAACTACTCTCTATAACATCCCATAAGTCTTGTGAGATGAATATAGTCTTCATTTGGATGTTCCAATAATTATATGCTTCACCGCGAAAAATAAGAATTAAGGTTTAAGTATAATTTAAGGTTGGTAAATTGGTGAAGCAAGGAAAGTTATTGAGAAGGACTAACACTCATCTAATACCACTATTAATTTTTAGGACACGAGAGAGGAAGAAAAGAATTTTCATAAAAAGAGCTTTATTGTTTTGGCTTGCTATTGCTTAAAATATTTACTTTGGTGGCTTACATTTTAGGCCTATCTATAGTTTTAAGAAGTCATTAGTCACTTCTAAAATATTCTAAATATTTTGCCTAGTATTTATTTTACATCCTAGTTTTTATCATTTTAGACTTACAGTTCATAATTGATTATAAGATATATTTCTCAATGTTTTAAAAACTAGACCGGATATCAAACCCGTCTAAAGAAAGATTTAAGGTTTAGAAGTTCAACCGGTGGTGAACCGCTATAAAACCAGTATATAATAAATAAGAAGTAAAACTTGTAAAAGTAAAATAAAATATTTTATTGAAATAAAAAATACACCAATGTCTATTATTATATAATAAACTAGTAATAAATAAGTACGAGTCTAATATAAAACCTAAAATAACAATAAAAATTAAAATTAAAATTGTTTTTAAAACCTTGATTTTATCCCTCCTGTGGATTGACTAAAAAGCTTCCTTGATGCTCATACTTCTGCATTAGTATGAGTGCAAGCCATCATGATAATCTGGGATTGGACAGATGTTTAATATAAGCATTACGCAGGCCTCTATGGGAGGAAGAGGTTGACCAATAAAAGAAATGTTTAGTGTATGACCTTCAAACTGATTGTTTTTAATCTCGATTGAATATTATCTGCACTACCATATAAGTTGCAGCTGTGTCTAACTTCTTCCTCAGTCAGGATGAACTTACCAAGGCCAAATGTCACATCTGCTTCTACTATGGACATCACAACCTGTAACAAAAATGAAGATGCCTTAATATGTATCATATTCAAGGTGTAGCCTATGCTGTCTAGCCTCGTAAACAAGCTTTACTTCTCCTCATAACACATACCATTGTATTAAAAAAGAATTGCAACAAGTGTATCACAATGAAGGCAGAAAAACATCTTGTGAAAAAACAAATAGAGTGAAGTATTGACATTAGGCTTCATAATTCAAAATGGATGAAAAGTAGGAATCAATGTTAAAAGACTACAATGGTAAAGTAAGCAAACGTTCACTGAGAAAGGATAACAAGGAAATAACAACAAAATGCTTCTTTAAGAATATCTACACTCTGATTCTGTTTTACTTAACAAGATTTACTTTAGATCCCATCATTACAACTAGCTGATGGGGAAGAGACTCTCAGAAGTCAATATAATCACAATAACAAGAGCTTAAGCAAATGTGTTTAAGCTCTTCTCTTAATTGTAGCCTATCTTCACAACAATCAACAAGAAGATAAAAAAGTTGTTCCTCATAAGTTTTGATGCTATCTTTCTTGCATAAGTAACACAAGTGTTTCCTTCAAACTAGATGTATACCAAAGCGATCAACATCCTAGCAATCTGATCATTCCATCTTGCATACACTTTAGATAACAAATCAGTAAAACAACCATTTAAACAATCTAATCAATGAAAAACCAACCTGCTGATCAGGATTTTGGAAAACAAAGCTCTTAGGCCTTTTCACGTACAAGGCTCCACCAGTTGGTTTCAGCAGACCTACAAGAATCTGTCTAGTTCAAAATATCACTATCCCATCACTACTTTTACTTTGATCCTAAATTCAATCAAAAGCAAGCAACTTTCAAGGAAAATTTTCCAAACATTAATAACAACAAGTTACAACCAAAAAGCATTGTGAATCAGGAAAAAAAGCAATCATAAGTAAGGAAAGTGTTGAGTTTGCTCAGAAGTCCACATTTTCTGGGACCATAAATAGGCAAATGATCTTTTTAGTAATTGTGCGTGTGATTCAATTTTCATGCTATCAATGGTTGCAACGGGAGCGTAGTACAGAAGAATTAGAGCATGACCTTCAAAAGGGTAGATTTTCCACAACCGTTAGGTCCAAGAAGCATCCAAAGCTGTCCAGAAGGGACTTTGAGAGAACAGTCCTTAAAAATTGGTACCCAATTTTCCTGCCTTGTTTTGACTGAGAAATTCATATTCTGACCTTTAATTGTAAGATTCTCAGTTGAATTATTCCTACTAAGCGAACAAGAACAAAAAAAGTCGAAAACTTTCTTATCATTTTCCAACGACCCACAACAATCCGGAACCTGTTCGAAGACATGACTAGCAGAGAAAGATAAAGAAAAGCTTATGCTGATCTGAAAAGGAAGGCTATTGAATATCAAGTAGGTGATAAGGTGTTCTTGAAAGTGTCATCGTGGAAGAATATACTTCGGTTTGGTAGGAAAGGTAAGCTTAGTCCGCGATATATTGGTCCATATGAGATTTCAAGAGGATCAGACTAGTAGCTTATCAATTAGCTCTTTCTGAAGAATTGGCCAAGATACATAATATTTCATGTCTCCATGTTGAGAAGATATCGGTCTGATGATTCACATAAGATTCATGTGCAAGAAATTCAAGTCTCACCAGATTTGTCTTATGAAGAAGGGCCCGTGTCTATATTAGCTAGAGAAGTCAGACAACTCAGGAACAAGCAAGTACCTTTGGTGAAAGTACTCTGGCAACATCATGGACTTGAAGAAGCAACATAGGAACCAGAAGAGACCATAAAAGCTCAGTATCTTCAACTCAAGTTTTTAACCTCAATTCTTTCTTAGTTCAGTACACATATTATCCACTTCAAGCATCAACAAGTACATATTCTAGCCTAATATCAAGTTTAGTATTCTCTTACTTCTTTAATTTCGAATTCCAACTAAAAAAAAAAACAAGCCAAACTAGTCTTCCAAGCAAACAAACACAATTCCAAATCAAGGTGACCAAAAAGACAACAACATAGAAGATCACGTTCTCTACTTCCTTGATGCAATATTTTGCAAGAATTCTAAGTGAAGTTGAAGCAAAATTCAGAGTTAAGTGAGGGGGGAAGAGTTTCAGTGGTGGTGCTTCAATGAAAGCTACAGAAATTTCTAGTAAGACACCTAAGTTGCTAGGTGTCCTAATCTTAGAGGAGCACATGTCACCAAAACATTGGTCACACTTGTCCTCCCTTTTAAGCTGCCATAAGTCACACATCTATTAGGCCATGTGTTGCTTAATGAATGTTGCAATGTGTCATTAAATGATTAGGCCACATGTTACTCCAAGATTGATCCACTTGTCACTTAATCAATGGTGCCAAATGTCCCACATGTCAATAACTCATAGGTTTAATCATTCTAATTTTCATGCACCAACCTAACTTGCCACTTGACAATTTTCCTAGTCCAAATATATATTTAAATACCTAAATTCTCTAATGGTATCAGGTAATCCCAATTTACTAACTATAGTCCATCAATACCAAAATTTAAGTCATATACCTTTTACATTCAAATCATAGAACAATTTTAACTCCTATTTCACATGCACTTTCATAATCATGCATCGTTTCAACTAGGGCATATTTTGGGGCCTTACAGTAAACTTTGAAGCTTGTGGAAGTAGCAGAGCAACGAGGAGGAAGATGGGTTGTAGCAGACCCAAATAACATGGTAGAGAGATCCATAGTGAGAGCTCACTAGATAAGAAAAACATTGTATGGTCTTTGTCTCGCAGAACCGATGTCACCGGTTCGATGAAAACATGTCGATTCTTCAGCAAACTGACCGGTTTTGATACTGACAGATTTTTTGTTAAAACCGAACTAGATTACTGACCGGTTCAAACTTTTTCTGGTTGAATAGGCCAGTCCGATCCAGTTTTTAAAACCTTGATATTTCTACATAATTAATTACACGCTCTTTTCTAATAAACTTTCGAAATTAATTTTCTACACAATTTCTTAGCCTTTTTAAATTATTTTTACGCATTTTATTAGACTTTCTAGATTTTTTTCAACTAATTCAATTCGAAATTTGATTAAATCAATTTTAATTTATCGATTTTTAATTAGACTAATCAAATTGTCATGCTTAATTGCAGTAATTATTTAAGATAGATGGATAAGGGAAGGGATGTATTAATATACCATGTGATGCATCATGAGCTATATAAATAAGTTTAAGATCATCTCTTTGATCTTTCAATGTGTGTTATATATAATCAACCTTTAGAAGTGATTCAGCTAGTAGGATATTCCTAAACGTTCCGGTATTTAAATTGAATCAGTATCTCTCTAAATTTTTATTATTAATTAGTTAGTTTATATTAATCGTGTTACATATCTAAAAGAACTTTGAGCTGTTGTATGGAATTATTTTATGTTATCTAATAATTTATATAATACAATTTTAAAATTAATAATTGTAATTTTCTGTCATTAAAAACTGCTTAAAATTAATTTGTTACTGATTCCGCCGAGGCGCCGACCTTGACGGACCTTAGCGACCCAAATGATGGGCATTTGCAATTGGGGCTAGCCACAACATATACAAATCCCTAACTCACATAAATTTGGCTATTCTTTCGAGCCTATTACTCTTCCGGAGACGAAAGATGGAAAATCACGACACCACCCAATCCAAACCCTTCCAGATCTTTGTGAAGCTGCTCGATGGGAAAACAGCAATCCTAAGATTCACCGGCTCTGATGTGATCGGCAAAACCGTCAAGCAACGAATCTACGAAATCAGCGGAGTCCCCACCCATTTGCAACGCCTCCTCTCTGGCGGCACCCAAATCGGCGACCGCTCCGTCGTCTCGAGTCCAGACTCCACCATCCACCTCCTGCTCCCGCTGGTGGGCGGGAAGGGCGGTTTTGGGTCGCTGCTGCGAGGAGCGGCGACGAAGGCGGGTCAGAAAAAGACGAACAATTTCGACGCATGTCGGGACATGAGTGGGCGGAGGCTGAGGCACGTGAACGCAGAGAAGAGGCTAGAGGATTGGAAGGCGGAGGAAGAGGAGAGAAGGTTGGAGAAGATGGCCGAGGAGTTTATAAAGAAGAAGGCCAAGAAGGGGAAGAAAGGGGTTGGTGATGGGGCTGCCCAGAAGTACGTGGAGAAGTATCGAGAGGTTTCGGCTAAGTGCGCGGCGAAGGTTGAAGCGGCGGTCCGGGAGGCGTGTGGGAATGGGAAGCGTAGAGGGAAAAGCATAGGTAATGATGGAGTTGAGGCCAAAAGATTGAAGATTTGGTAAGTGTTTCTTTTTTTCTTTCTATGTATATTCGCTTTGGATATGATTTGATTTTCTTTCTGGCTTCATAACTCCATTGATTTCATAGTTGCGTAGTCATATGCTTAAGGTGTTTAAAGATTGAATTGTTTGATTGCTGTGTTTTGAGAACCTGGAGAAAAAGAGTAGGTTTTAGTTTTAAAAAAAAGGATCTGACGTACTGAAGTGATGGGTTGGTCTAATTCTTATGGTTTTTATCCCTTGTTTAGGATGGGTAAGAGAAAACTAGCTGCTAGTGACAGTGAAGATTCTGATGGTTATAACAGCGATGATGCAGAAAATGAGAAATCGATCGTCTTAAATAATGGAGATCAATCGGATTCAAATAAGGAAGCTGACGGGAGTTCAGATTCAGTTTCAGGTGAAAAAACAGGCTCAAAAGAGGAAATTGATAGGAGTTCAGATTCAGTTTCAGGTGAAAAATCAGACTTGAAAAAGGAAGTTGATGGGAGTTCAGATTCAGTTGCAGGTGAAAAACAAGATATGGAGTGTTCTGGTGGTGCATCATGTGAGACTACCTCTGAGGAAGAGACACGGGTGGCTGTTTACGAATGCTCCAAATCTCATCCTCATGTAGAGACTACTCCTAATGAAGGAGATGTAGTGATTGAACCTGAGTTTCAAAATGAAAATGCAGCACAAAGTGCCACTGCAACTTGCTGTGAGGTTGCAGCTTCAAGTGGACAAAATGGGGAAGTCATTGAAACAAGTCCTGTTGTTACTGAAACCAATGATTTCTCCGATGCTAAATCTGAACTTAGAGACGTAGCAGTGACTCCTAATTCAAATAACGGCAACGTTGATTTGGAAAAGCGAATAGATCTCATTCAATTTAATTCAGCTGCAGACTTGGAGGTATGCTTTGCTAAGTTTGTTTCTTAATGCTATTTTTGCAAATGCGTTTAGAGGTGGGTTCGTGTGAAAACATTTACGGGTAAAGCTACCCCCAATCACATGTTGATAAATATGGTGATTATAACATTTTCAAGTTTTTGTTATCATTACTTTACTATTATACTTTTTTATACTTACGCAGGACCTCTCAATTGTTTGTATATTTACTCTGAAATTTCAATATGGTTGTTTGACTAACATTAATCCTTCTGTTAGGTTTATGGAATGGAAGGATTGAAAACTCAATTACAGTTGTATGGGCTCAAATGTGGAGGAACTTTACAAGAGCGAGCAGCTCGGCTCTTTCTGCTCAAGTCCACTCCTTTGGAGAAGCTGCCAAAGAAGCTACTGGCTAAAAAATGAATCTATCTAGCACGATCTATCTTAGTACTATTGTTGAACAAACTTGTAAAATATACAGCCCCGATCTTCCTTTTAAGTGGTTATATGCTTTCATGTGCTATTTTGACCTGGTTACTCTACAACGTACTTATCTTGTGTTCCTAAGGCGTGCTCGTGCTTCAATTTGCCTTGTATAACATCTTTTCCAAAATGGTTCAAAGTAATATTGAGATCGAACTTGTAAAATTTCCCGTTCTGTTTTAATCAATGTTTTAAGGTCAAGGTAGTGAATTATACGTGAATTTAGGTGTATTGTAATTGAATAATAAGTCTCAACAAGAAATGCACAATGCGCCTATCTTCTCTTCGCTGAAAGACAGATATGACAAATAAAACCCGTTTCCTAATGCTTAAGAGGACTGCTTTTGATATAAAAGCATGAAGAGGGTTGATGAGAAATTACAAGAGCTGATGGGAGATTCTTAAGGATACAACTTCTCCTTCAATTCCAGCTCTCATTATGTAGTACTTTGTGAGAAGCCCTGCTTTTTGTGAGAAGACAAAGAAATGGCTATTTATATGACCATTCTGACAGTCAAAGAAAGAATGCTGACACAGTAACCCAAATTGAAATGATTTGGCTTTTGAAAGGTATCTGTGGGCAAAGACGGGAGCATCAAGTTATAAATCTAACTGTAAATATGTAAGTGTACCTTGATTGGCTTGTAAATTGGTATTGATTGCAACTGCATGGAAGGTAATCATAGCCTTCGGTTGGAAATCACTGGCTTTTCCTGCCCATAACTTGAGATTAAAGACGCCTGCAAAATATTCAAGGAGTGAGAAGATCTTTCCCTAAAACGAAATTCCAAGTCAGTGGCTACTTTATCTGATTTAGAATGCATCCAAATGGCCCAAAGATTTAAGCAACAGGCAATAATATTCTAATTTTGACGAAAGAAATATTATAAGGTTTGTAAGATTTGAAAGAAGTAAAAAGTATCACCAGTTGTTGCTCGATCCTTGAGGCGTTTGAGATCAATGATGCCACCAGATGCTGCATCGACATGCTTTTCAGTCTTGCAGGATCCAATCAGCTCATACTCCCAGCTGCCATTGCGGTATCCTTCACACTGGAATAGCTCTATATGCCTTGCATCTAACGTCTGCATTGTTCCTGCAACGAAAAGTTCTCTTAAATCATGAATACATCGTTTGTAAAAGGAGCAGAATGAAGAGAATACTGAGGAGATACTATCTACGAAAAGTTGGGCATCTCAAGGAGATTAATTTGAGGGTGTTTTAAAGACGGCGTGCAATCTCAACAAGCGTGTCTTCTGGGACAATGCTGCTGGATTGAACGTGTTCTGATACAACTTACTGTTTCTGCTATTAATTTCACGCATCAATGTGCATCGGAAGAAGGTACAGGATTACCCCATTTGCTCAACGAGCAAATTTAAATTACTTTATTATCCTAGATTGTTTGGGGCATTCTTTAAAATCTTTATTTTACACACCTTCGCATGTATCAAGCTCACAAACTGGGCATCTAACAAGCTGTAAATCTGAAAAGTAAAAGAAATGTCATAAAACTAAGTTAGCCTAGTTGTAACTAGCACTTCTTAAATGTCTCTCGATAAAACAAGGTCAGATATACAAGCTAGGATAGTTGGATGAGCTTCATTTACCTGCAATCCAGATTCCCGATTTGATGTTGTTTAACACGCATGCCCCAAATGATTCCAAAGCTTTTACTGTATTGTCTTGCTTTAGGATAGTAAAGGGCAAGCTTAATCTCTGAGTTAAAACTGCTGCTTGTGACTCGAAGAAGAAAGCACCAATTCGCATCCAATCTAACTCTCCCACAGGTTAAAAAAAAAAGAAAACAAAAATTGAGCATTGCTGTCTGTTAGCTGACATATAGATCTTTATAATCAATTTCGTCAGCAAAAATGCTTAGAGAGCAATTCAGATATCAAGCAAAGGAAAACTAACCAATGTGTTTGTCCATGTCACGGAAGGTGTAAGAGTGACTACCATCTGTGGAAGTAATGCATCGTCAATAAACTTGATCAGAGAGTTGTCAGTAATTCGTTTACTGAGAGTACACGAACTGATCATGACTGAAGAATCAGTAAAGCGTTTAAAAAGTATTTGCATTCAGACACGAAATGGCACGTCTACAATAAGTGGCTTCCGCAATATTACCTGCGAGTGAAGCGTAGAGCTTCACCCACTCGAAATCCACACTGGGCGGAGAGGGGACCTGAAGATCACGCAAACAAGCAAACCTCCACACGCTGTCGTGCATTATCACGTCATGGAACCATCGACAAGTTGTTGCAAGTTTTATTAAAGATTTTCCGTCTAAGTACTTGGCTATCTCTGTCCATAGATCTTCTTCGTACCTGTTCATCCACTTCTATAATGAAAAAGAAAGTACAAGTTTCTGGAAGCTATCTATATTTGTCTAACTAGTACATCGTTTGGTAGCTAAGAAAACATAGAAAAATAATGTAAAACGCATAAACAAACCCAACATTCATCGTGAGGTTACATCACGTACTAAAGCACTCAGATGCACACATAGAGAAGAACGCAGAACTTAACACTTCGAATTTCAAATTTATCCATATTCTTTCCCTCGGTTTGAAGATCTAATCGAACCAAAGTACTTCCGTAAAACCGATCTTACGAACGGAAACAGAATCAGAGTTCTTCTGCAGAAAAAGCGTGCCTAATGCTTCGGTTACTAGAATTCGATCTTTTCTATACCTCTATGTAAATTACGGCTTCATAAACTGTTTACTAGAACTGAGTAACAACTAGATCAGATCAATCCAAACTTAGCATCAGATGCAAATTTTGAGCGTGAATCTTGTACTTAGCTTCCATCACATGAGTATCGCACTGTTTATGGGAAGAAACAATCAAATCTCAAACTTCTTATTGAAATTGCAAATCAACTACAAGAAACAGAGAAATCACAGAGGCGTTCAATGCAATAACAATGAAGCCCCAAACTGTATAAGCTGAAACTTTAGAAACTCGTGAACAGCAATAGCATAGTGATTTTGAAGAGAAACCGTTCCTGAGGTTGAAAACGAACAAGAAAGCTAGACAACGGAGACAGAGAGAGAGAGAGAGAGAACCAGTTGAAGGAGGAGGAGGAAGTATCGCTATCACTCTGACGAGGAGATTTGCAAGTGCAAATGGACCTCTCTCGTCTCAATCGCTTCCTCATCTTCCGTTTTTCCTTTCCAAGATTTTCACATCCAAACGAGTCCAATTCACCATTTGGCCTTATTTATAGGCGCGCGAACTTCACATTTTTTAAATCATAAGCCACGCAACTACTTTTTAAACGGAAGGTAGAGAAATATTTGAAATTGAAAAACCAATTGGTTCGATTCTTGAAAAAGTTGGGCTTGTTCCCTGCCCGGCCCAATGTTGGCTCAATGTCACTCAACCCGAAATTTAGTTGTTTTTATAAATGCATTAAGTAAGCGTGACAAAAAAGGTACGAGTAGGGATGATAATGAGCTGTATCTTAAGTCTCAAATTTAGGTGTTTTTAATCAGTTGGTTTATAAATTAAGTGCAGGCTTTGACTGATCCAAGACTTAACTATTTTAAATAAAATGATTTAAGTCTTAGATAGACCTGAGCCTGGGTAATTCATTTTGGACTTAATTAAAAAAAAACATTATTTTATATTTTAATTTTATAAAATTATTTAAAAAAATTGATAGGTTAACCCTTGACCCCTTGTCATCTAAGTTAAGCTAACTTGTTCAATTCAGATTTAGAATTAAATATTTGAATTTTATTAAATTTAAATTTAATAAATTAAATTAAATCATATCTTTAATTTTAAAATCCAACTTATAAGGCATCGCGTTTATTGAGTAATGTACCATTAAGTTAATTTTTAAGTGTTTTGAATAAATTATTTTTGAATTAATAATTTTGAGAAAATACTTATTAATTTAATTTATTATTTTGATTTTTGGTAGATTATTGACAGACTTGATATTTAATTAGATATCAGTGAACTTGATATTGTTTTATAATATATTTTGTTTATTGCATAATGTATATTAAGTGAATTCATATTTTTTAAACAAATCACTTAATGACTTAATATTTACAACCAAATAATAGAGGACTCATATAAATCATTTAATAACAATTATTCATAATTAAATAAAAAATTTATATAATATTCTTGTAAGTAATTTGATTTATTTAAATTTCACATCAATCGTTTAAGGGCTTCCATTATTCATACTACTATTAAAGTATGATAAACATAATTGATAAAAATAAACTTGTTTAGTTAATTAACACAATAATTTAATTATGTTATTATCAAATACATTTCGATCAACCTTTTTGAATTTATGTTCTTTATTTTTTATTATATTTTGTGTATTCTAATTAATTTTTTTATTGTTTATGTATAGAAGTGATAAATTGGATTTGACTTAGTTTAATTTAACTAAATCTAACAAATTAAATTTAAGTTAATTAAGTATAAATTTAAGAAATTAAACTAAAAATTAGTTTGATTGACTCAAATTATTCCTATAAATCGTCTTCTTTTTATGAAATAAAACTAAAATAATATCATTTTGAAAAATTTAAACATGCTTCAGATTGTGCAGTTTAAAACCAACTAAATTTTAGATGAGAGTTGGGCTACCTTGTTTGACTAAACCTACTGAGTACTGTCTAGGATTTAGGATAACGAAAATGACCCGGCCTGATCTTACATGAGGCCTAACTGTCTAAACTGAACAAATTAAAAACGTCATTTTTAAAATTTGGTCGGGTCTTGGGCTACGCCATTTTTATTCAGACCGGTCAAGTAGGCCCGAGTCCAGTCTGATCCAACCATCCATTTATTTTTTTGTTTTTGGTTTCTATTTTTTTCTTAAAAAAACAAAAAACATGTTTGGTTGAGATTTGTAATATAAAAACTGAAAACAAAAACCTGTTTGATTAAGATTTATAATAAAAAACTAAAAGCAAAAACATATTTAGTTTTATTTTTCTGTTTCTCTTTTTTGTAATTATACTCTTATGTGTAATAATTATAACAGAATACATTATATTTTTAAATTAGTTAATTATCATTATAGCTAAAATTAAATTATATACAAATCAAATATTATTAAAAAAATTACACATTAATTATATGTAATAAAATTACATAAATTAGAAATTATATTAAGTCATCCTAATCAATAAAATATGTCCATCATACTATAATTCTTGAAAACATAATAGTGTTATCATTTACAAAAAGAAACATAAATCAATTAGAAATAATATAATCACTCCACATTTATCTAGCAATTTAATCTCTCTTCCAAGACATACCTCGAAGTTGTGCTAGAGTGATATTATACTCCACTTGAGAACTTGCATCTTCGTTTTCACTTTTCCTAATTTGTTCTTCATTTTCAGCATAATAGTCACTGTTTGCCTAACATATAAAGAACATAATATTAACAAAATATTAAAAATGAATTATAATTACTATGTTTATTTAAAATAATATATTACCTTGTGGAGGCATAGGAAATTCATTTGCTGGATTTGTCATTGTTTCTAAAAGAACTCAAGAGTTATTTGCAATACGTTCCTATCCAGCCATTACATATGTAAAATGTATGTCAAATGAGCAACAACACATAATATTTTGGGTTGGATTAATTATTTTGCCCCAGTATGATATTTATTCATTGGTCGAAACATGTGCATCAATATGTGTACCATCTATTGCTCCTATACAATCCTAAAAATTAAAATAATTGTTAATCATAAGAACATAATTAAAATAGTAATTAAAGATATGAATGTACCTAAAAATATGAAAAGAATTTTGAATTATGTTGAATCTCAAGAGGTTTATTAGTAAAAGATAGTGAAGTAATATATCTTTTTACAAGACGATTAACTGCATATAAGATTTTATGAAAGTACTTCGAAATTGTCCAGGTTGAATGTTGAAAGCATTTTGCATTGACTCTAGCTGTCTCACTAGGCCCTATAGTCATCAAGAAAATTGCTACTTGTTCCTCCATATTCAAATGACTTGCTACCTTTAAGCCTCCTAAATCTTCAACTCATCACATCTTTCTCATTCTTAAGTTTTCATAAATCCTTGTAGGGATTCAAAAGTTACATTATCCAATCATGACCTGGTAGAGCAGAAGTTCCACATGATTGCTTTTGTAAATGAAAATATTTGTTCTCTCCTTTAACTAGAAAAATAATGATTACCTTTTTACGTTCATCATTAGAATCTGATAAGAAATTCACGTATCTACAATGACAACATTAAATAATTAATAAAACATTCAATTAGAAAGTTTAACCGAATGTAGACAAAATATTCATACATTAAGTCAAATATTCATTCAAATCACAAACTTAAAATGTTCAAACTATGGAATAATGTTTAAAATAAAAGTGTCAAATTAATAAGAATTTGATATGCAATAACATGAAAATATAACTAAAGCGACATAATCTAATGCATCTTCCTTGTATTTATTATCTTCATAAAAATATCCCTATAAAAAGGAGAATCATGTAAAGCCTTTATAGCTTTTCCATATTACAGATTGTCAACACCCAATTCATCTAAGGACTTTATACATTCCATCATTATGTTACACTATTGACATCTACTCTCTGCAGTAGACGATGTTTCACTCAATTTTTTCGCAAGTAAATCATTCTTCCTTTTTGATTGCTCTCTAAGTACAAACAAGACCTCTTCTACAATGTTAGAATGTGTCTTCTTGCCTTCTTATTCTTAATAGATTTCTTTCTCTTAGATATAGAACTTATATCTTACTCTTTTTTTTCATCATATGAGTAATCTTCATCAACATCATTTTCATGTTTCTCTTCTGTACTATTCAATGGAGATTTAGTTGATGGATGTGCATACACACCAATTGCAATAGTATCTCCAAAAATATGGCACAAGTATGAAAATTCCTTACATCCTTTTTTCTTGAATCAGTGAGTCATTTTATACACCTATAATGATGAAAAATGAATATGAGAATAAATATTATATAATATGATATTTTTATAAAAAAGACATATTTTACCTTAAATAGATTTTCCCAACATTAATTTGTAGCATTAACTTCACCAGTAAGCGAGTTGTAGCCAATTTCTGTTTCTTTTAATAATTTCTTGAAATTCTTCAATCTAGCCCTTAATCCATTATACTTATTCTTCAATTGAATATCAGTATACACCTTATTGAATTTTGTTTGAAGCCCTACCTTAATATTCTTCTAACCAGATTTGGAAGAGGTAGTAGTCGTTCGATTTCCCTTCTTCACTTCATCAACCATTAAGAAGATTAAAAACATCTCTATAGTATCATTCCATACCCCATCTTTTTCATTTATTTCCACACAATCATTGGAATCGTTTATATTATTCAAACCTTTCATCACTAAATGTAACCACATATAAGTGACATGAATCATAACAATTTCTACAAAGTATTAAATGGTAAACATAGTTCAAAATAAACATGAGACAACCATATTAAATGCTAAATTGCATAAAGTGCATGGAAATGATTGAACAAAAATAAAGGTGTAAATTTGATTCTATAGCATAAAAAAAAGATGTAAATTTAAGCAAATTCATAATATATGCATGATGGTCAAACCAACAACCCTGCTCCACTTTGCTCTCATGATACATGTATTTAAACAAAAGGAGATATATATTTCATGATACATGTATATCAATTGCACTGTAATGAATCCAACTGAAGCAGGCATAATTGAATGATTATTGATTATTTCTATTATCTTCATCAATTTACCGAAACCATAAATTTATAATATAATTGTGGTCACCAACTGCGATTGAAACCCTGGATTAGTACTTTCTCTTTAAACATCTCTAGATTTTCATATATATGTGACTTTATTGGGGGCTAATAACAGTTCTAGAGGAATATAACTTATTGCTCATATGTGGCTAAGGAATTTGTTGAGCTCGCGTACTAGCTAGCTTTTCGTATGCACTCATTACTTAAAAGCTCTCTGACCAGCAAACAGAAGTGCAATCCTGAAGTAGCCACTGACTGCAATCTTCTTATGTCAGAAACCACTTCTCTTTATGTCAATATATTAAAAGGCTTCAAGGAAATTTAATATGCATTAGTCAACATGCAAAATGTCAAACGCCTCTATCTCACTTATTAAATACCGCACATCACCATGTGGGTCTGTCATTAATGTTCTCCCTTATAACAAAAGGTTGAAATTGCACATGTTTCAAATGCAAAGAATCTTAATAACAAGATACCACAATGGCAACCTTTTTTTGTTGAAAAGTTACCACAATGGCAACCTTGTTAGCTACAAGTGGTTAGGTTTTCTGGGACATGAATGATCTGTGTAATGCGTCATTTCAAAAGCTCTCTTACCAGCAAACAGAAGTGCAGCCTGATGTAGCCTTTGATTGTAATCTTCTTATCTCAAAAACCACTTCTCTTTATGACAATATATCAAACGGCTTCAAGGAAATCCTCCAAAGCATTCGCCATTTAAGCAACAATTCAAAACTATAGCTTCAAGAACTACTATCCTGTTCTAAATAGTGGTGATCTTAAATGAAACGAGCATTTTATTGTAGGAACAAAGCCTTCAAGGAGTACCTTGACCAATTGGAAACGTGAATACAAAAGTGAATAACGATACCACCAAAATATCAGGTGCTTTAAGATAGTTACCAATGCTCCAAACCTAGGAACACAACTACTTGTTCATCGGAGCTAATTCTTACTATTAAACTAGACGTTCCTGAAATTGTAACCTTTTTACTTTATCTTCAGACAAGGTAAACAAATGATCTCATCTTCACTCAAGACATACAAGACACTTTCATACTACAACTTTCCATTGACTTTTTCCATTTCAGGATTTGTCAAAGCACGAGGAGGGTTATCATTATATCCCTCAGCTAGGTGATCAAGTTGCATATCTAAGATAGGTATTACGTCGTTATGCTATCCCTGAGCACTGTCCAGTGAGAAACATAAGAAGTGCCTCTCTTATGAAACAAAATAGCGTTGATGAATTTAATGAATTAATTTTAATTATGCTACAATAACATGTGCATGTTACTATAGCATAACATGCACTCTCTTGCGTGATTTCGACGAAGAGAAGGTGATGGATGATCGTAAGGTTGCGTACGCTAAGTTTTAATATTTATGACCTTGGTAATTTTCGCAGCGCACAGGTCGTTCACGTAGTACCTAAAGTATCGATCCCACGAGGAGGGAGGTCTAGTCCTAAAATTTAAGGTTGTACTAACTACAAGAATTCAAAATAAATAAACTAATGTAGAAAATAAATCAATCAAACAATTGATTTCAAGAATTAAATTGCAGAAATCTAAACAAGTAACAAATCACACAACTCAATCCAAAGATCAACCTAGAAATTACTAAATGAGAGAAAGAAGATTTTTAATCCAAAATTAACAAAAATCTAACTGATTAAACAATTATCGAATTAATGGGTCTAGATGGTCCTAGGGTAGATTACTCTCTCTCTCGAGTTATAATCCTTAACCCTAATTGATAATCCCTAATTTAAATTATGGAATTGTGATATCTCGATTCAC
>JAOQMS010000009.1:25193129-25203725 GCA_027563885.1 Erythroxylum longipes | reverse complement strand
CCAATTCATCCCAAAATCATATATAAATAATTTGACTTATCAAATTCCCCCACACTTGAACTATTGCTTGTCCCCAAACAAAAACAAAAAAAACTAACTACTAAATTCGCAAACAAGGTATTGATTCCACTTTCGTAGGTGTACGATGGCATTTAGCATATGCAATAAGCCTTTAAACCACTGTACGTCCATAATGGAGGAGTTATAGTCTCTTGAGGGTTTACTTAAAACGAACAATACCCATATTTTCTTTCCATCATTCCACACCTAAGCATCATTATAGCTCAATCCGATAAGTTGAAAGCATTATAGGTAAGATTTGAAATATAGACATAAGGCCATATAATACTTCATAAATTAGATCACAAACTAAGCAACAATAAGACATCATTATGCTTTAATTAATTAAATTCACATGCCATGAATGAAGTCTCTCATAAAGCATTCACTTTCACACGTAAGTGTTTAAGGGTGACTCTCAATCATCTTCTGATTCATGTCTCTTACCATAAGCTTGCATCTTATCTTCCACTACTCCCATCTATCACATATCCATGAATCAAAAAGGTCTTTATTCCTTTGGTTGTAATGGGGCCAAGGGGTAAAGTAGGCTAAGAAATAAAGGATATGAATTCAAACATTCAATAATTAGTAAAGTAGAAACTACAAATATTACAATCATCATTGGCAAAATTTACTACGAAATTGCCCAACAACCATAATACTTAGGAAACTTCACCAACTCTATTATCAAAATTTTGATCATTCTTTCACTTTGATCTGAAGTGAACATGCCCAACTTTTCAAAAATACCACTTAGATGCCAAATTTTCTTTTCTTTAAATTCTTTTTCTTTTTTTATTTTTCAGCATGTTCCTTCAATTTCTGTAGAAAACACCCCCACACTTCTTCCTTTGTATACTTATCAATAAGAATATTGAATGCACAACATTTGTAGCTCTACTAACCATCGAAAAATGGTAAATTTGTTTTTTCTTGGTTCAAGGTTCTTCGGAATAGGTTTACCAAGAAAAAGGCTCAAATATAATCAATAGGCGCAAAGGGTTCACTAGGGGATTGATATATAAAAAGGGTTAGCTATTTGGCTCAAGCTCAATCCTAGTGCCTGTTATCACTTTCATGAACATACCATAGTATGATTATGTAACCTCGAAAAGATGCAATGCAAGTTCTAGAAGTAAACATACATAGAAGAGAAAATTATATCACTCATAAGAAAATAGGATTGGGTGCAATCCTTTAGGCTCAAAATAGCTCACTCGGTGATGTTTACTCATTCAATCAATTTAACATTATAACATCCAATTGTGATAAGGTATGTAATCAATTTAATCATATTACGCATCTTATTTAAGATCAATCTTACCCATAATACAATTAACTCATTAAATTGGATTATAATGACAATTAGAATGTGAAAGATGTATAAGAATGCAAACATGCTTGATGAAAATATGCAAAATTAGTTAATGCAAAACTACACAAAACAAAGGTTAAATTTGTTTTTTTTTTTAATGGAGATTGTAACATAATTCAATGTAAAATAATGCATGCAAAACCATCAATTTATCCTCCCCCACACTTAGAATCAACATTGTCCTCAATGTTGGGTAAGATTAAAAAAAAGAATAATGTAAAGAATGGAATAAGGAGTAAGGGTAAAGAAATCCACTGAAATAACAGATTGTGTTGTCAAGAAAACAAATTCTGAACCTTGTATTCCTATCACCCATCAAGCTTTACATGACAAAATTATGGAGATAGAACAAAATAGCATTGAAGTTATCCTTACAATTTGCCAAATTAAAAGAAACAAAATAAAACATAGGGTGAGATTAAAATAAAGTGCGAAGCTAAATGCATGAAATTGAAAATGCAAATACAATCCTAGGATCCTATGGTATAACTATCCCAAAGGAGGTGGCTGGTGCTTTAAGAAAGCCCTCAACATATCTTCCATCTTAGTTTGTGAAGTTGCGAGATTTCCCACTTCAGCTCGAAGATCTCTAACTTCTACCTGGATTTCTTGCAACTGAGCCATAACCTGATTGTCCCCTAGAACTGAATTAGCTCTAGATTGCTATACAGCAAGTGAATTCAGGTTGTCCCTCTCTCGATGCAAATTGACCCTCTTGTTAGGAACAACTTCTCTATAGTTGAATTCCCTCATTTTATCAACATTGATGACATCCACATCAGAAGTATAAGCCACTGCTTCATCTCTCTTGAGGACCTTGAGATGCCTAAATAGATGGCTCAATAACATTGGAAACACAAACCACTTCGTCTCATCTTTGTGATGTACCACTTTCCACATAGCAGTCATTATCATATGGGCAATAGCATTGCCCTAGAATTAGTCATCCTAAAAAAACATCTTGTCTAATATGTACAAGTATTCATTACGGAGGTACCCCGAATCATTAGCCTTAGGCAGTACATTATGAGTAAGTAAGAATGCCACCAATCGCAGTCCAATATGAAGGGAATTGCAATGCATAAAGGTACGCTAGTTTGTGAATCGCATAATAGCTCTAATCCCAAGTTGAGATATAGCGTCGGACTTATCCCATTCACTATCAATTGTACATCTCCCACATTTCTCAAAAGATGGAACTTGGCCTCCCATTGGTAGCTCTAAATGCCCACTAATCAGATCTTCTGTTATGACCACTGCTTTCCCATTGATTCGAGACGAGAAGTGAGCACTGGCAGTTGTTTATTGGCTACCACACTGAGGTTGGTATAAAATTGTTTCACCATGACTAGGTAGTATGCACCTTTGAGGTCTAACAATTTGCCTCAATGAAATTTGTCCAAGTTGGCTCTCACATTGTATACTTCATCAATACCTGCTTCAACTAACTTCGAGGATAATTTTTTTTCTTTCTCTTGTTGAACCAAGCTGCACATTGCTCATTGATGAACAAAGCTTGATCAAGCTCAGGTTCCTCTGCTTCTTCGACTAACGTTTTACCCCTAGTAGCTTTAGAAGATTGAGCAGTACCCTTCCTCGTAATTTGCTTAAATCATGACAATGAGTAAGAGGCACACAACCAGGTATAATCTCAACAAGACAGAGCTCAATCCCCAACAACTAGTCAGCAATTCTCCACTATAAATGCAATTGCAATAACACAAAACAAAAACAATTGTAAGCTCCATCACAAACTCAATCGCAAGTCAACCACAACCAGCAATTTCAACACAAACACAAATGAACAGTCGTAACCACAAACCCAATCGCAACTCAACCACAACCAACAATTTCAACACAAACATAAATAAGCAATCTCAACGCAAGCCCACTGTCAATAACTATCTCAATCTCAACAAAACAGTCTCAATCAACCAACAATCGTAGGGATTTCAAGCATCAACCTAATAAACTCACAATGTGACAAGAATCTAGAGCAAAATCATCATCATACATAAATCAAAAACATTAGAGTTCCACATTAAGCATAAACACATCACGAGTTGCTTTGAAAATTCCCAAATCCCTATATTCTTCAACCTAAACAATTTCATCTATGATTTTACCCATAGTAGTGAAAGAACACTTACCCATGCGAAATTGAAGTGGAGATTACATATAATCAGCCTGAAACCTCAAAAGGGATCCTCAAAATGAACGAACATGAGTGAGGTGGTAGTATCATGGTAGAAGAGAGCAAACCACAAATGATTGAGGAGACTAGGATTAGTGTTGTGGGATGGTGTTGTCGAAGGGAAGAGAAGAAGAAAAGAAAAGAAGAAAATGTAGGGAAATATGGAGAGAAGGTGAAGACCGTGAAGGTGGGAATAAGAAAATGGGGGGACAGAGAGTGCGGGAAAGAATAAGGGAAATGGGTTTTAAAACTAAGTGCGAGTAATGTTCATTAAGCGGATGTAATGTCTGCTGAATAGATGTTCTCGGGTTTATTGTTCTGCTGTGAGGTTGTTTAGGCCGTTAAGCAGACTTTATATCTGCTAAACGGACGTTCTCGGGTTTCCTTAGTTGTAGTGAGATGTTGAGTAATGTCTGTTAAGTGGACGTAATGTCCACAGAATGGACCTTCTCTGTTTTGTGAGCTTCGCTGATATTTCTGGGTCCATTGAGCAAACTTCATGTCTGCTGAAAGGACCTTCTCTGTTTTCTATGCCCATCTCACTTAGTTCACTCCTATTTTACGTCTTCTAACTACTCAATGATACTATAGGACTATATGCATGATGTATGAATGAAAATAATAAAAATATTAAATGAACCAAAGAGACATTACAACTTACCTCCCCCACACTTAACATGGGTCCTACCTCTAGGATCGATGAGTCGTGATCACGTTATTCCTTATGCTAATAGGAGGTGCCATTGGGATGTCTCATAAACACTAATCCTATGCAACACACAATAAAGTAGAATAAGAAGATATGAAAAAATGATGAAATTAGTAAAATAACACAAAGAGTTAGAAACGTTGGGTTGCCTCCCAACAAATGCTAAATTAATGTCCTCAGCTGGACTGGGCCACTATGAGGTTAATTTTGGAATATGATGGCGGAAATATATCTGACCATCTCTCCCTCAAAATAGTGCTTGAGTTGTGTCCATTGACCACGAAGGGCTTTTGTTCATTCCTTCCAATCTCCATAGCTCCATGTGGGTATACCTTGTTCACCATAAAAGGTCCAGACTATCTTGACCGCAATTTCCCTGGAAACAATTTTAAATGAGAGTTAAATAGCAAAACTTTTTGACTAGGTTTAAATTCTCAACAAAGGATATGCTTGTCGTGGAAAGCCTTGGTTCTCTCCTTGTATACTCGAGCGTTCTTAAAAGCATCGAGGAGAAATTCATCTAGTTCATTCAACTCCATTGGTATCCTCTGTCCATCCTTTTTGAGATCATAGTAACCAAAAGATGGCAAGATTTCCCAAAGACAAACTAGTATGGGGACATGCCCAAAGGAGTCTTGTATGTTGTCCTGTATGCCTAAAATTTACTTGATTTCCCTATTCGACACCTCAACTTGCCAACTGGTTTAAGGGTGGTAAGTGGTTCCAAATTTAAAATGGCACCCATATTTCACCAACAGAGATTTAAATTGATGATTCTGAAAATGCACCCCATTGTCACTGATTATAACTCGAACTCCAAACCTTGAAAATATATGCTTCTTGAAAAATTTCACAACACTAGCTTCAGTTTTGTTTGACAAATCTGTGGCTTCCACCCATTTGGATACATAATCAACTGCCACAAGTATGTATTCATTACCAAAGGATACTAGAAACAGTCCCATAAAGTCCAGACCCCATACATTAAAAAGTTCAACCTCTAAAATCCTTGACTGAGGCATCTTGTGCTTCCTACCGATCTTCCCTGTTCTTTGACACCTATCACATGTCATAACAAAAGTTTTAGCATCCTTAAAAAGAGTATGCCAATAAAAACTGGATGGTAAAAGCTTTGTTGCCATTTTGTTAGCACTATGGTGTCTGCCATAAGGACAAGCATGGCAATGATACAGTACTAATCGCATCTCCTCATCAGGTATACATCTTCTAATTATCCCATCAGCACACCTTCTAAAAAGCAAAGGGTCTTCCCAAAAGTAATTCCTCACCTCATATAAGAATTTGCTTCTCTTATGGTATGAATAATCACTTAGGATAATGTTAGACACTAGAAAATTAACATGATCAGCACACCAAGGAACATTTTCCTTAATAGACCACAGATTCTCATCAGGGAAGGAATCATTAATTGGTTCAGCTCCTATCTTGTCACCTTGCTCAAGTCGCGAAAGATGATCAACTACGGAATTTTTGGATCCCTTCTTGTCTCTAATTTCCAAATCAAATTCCTGCAGGAGTAAAATCCATCTGATCAACCTTGGTTTGGCATCTTTTTCTGTAAGCAAATATTTCAAGGCAGAATGGTTAGCATAAACAATGACCTTAGACCCAACACGATAAGATCTAAATTTATCAAATGCAAAAACTACCGCTAGCAATTCTTTCTCTGTAGTAGCATAATTAATTTGAGCATCATTAAAAACTTTGCTAGCATAATAAGTGACATGTAGTTTCTTATCATATTTTTGTCCTAAGACAACCCCAAATGCATAATCACTAACATCACAAATCAGCTCAAAAGGGAGATTCCAATTCAATGCAGCCATTATAGGGGTTACAGTAAGTTCCTTTTTCAACCTGTTGAAAGCATCAAGACATTCATCAGTAAATTCAAAAGGGACTTCCTTTTGCAACAAAGCACATAAGGGTTTAGAAATCCTAGAAAAACCTTTAATAAATCTTCGATAAAACCCTGCATGCCCAAGAAAACTCCTTATTGCTCTAACCAAATTGGGGGTTGGTAATTTATTGATGACTACAGTTTTTACCAGATCCACCTCTATTCCATTATTTGAGATTTTGTGACCTAGGATGACCCCTTCTTGTACTATAAAATGGCACTTTTTCCTAATTTAGCATAAGATTGGTTTCTTCACATCTCTGTAGAACCTGTTCTAGATTAAACAAACATTTGTCAGTCGAAGAATATGACATCATGCAGCGTTGGAAAGTGGTAGGAGCATTGCACAAACCGAAGGGCATCCTACGATACCCATATGTACCATAAGGGTAAGTGAAGGTGGTCTTCTTCTGATCCCCCAAGGCTATGGGAACTTGGTTATACCCTGAATAACCATCTAAAAAGCTGTAATAATCATGCCCCGCTAATCTTTCCAATATTTGAATAATAAAGGGTAGAGGGAAGTGATATTTTCTAGCTGCTGCATTTAATTTCCTATAGTCTATACAAACCCTCCACCCTGTCACAACATTAGTGGAAATTAACTCATTCTCTATCATTAAAGATGACAGTCATGCCACCTTTCTTTGGTATCACCCGCACAGGACTTATCCCAGAGCTATCAGAAATAGGATAGATAATTCCTACATTAAGTAAATTAAGTACCTCATATCGCACAACTTCCTTTATGTTGGGATTGAGTCTCCTCAGATTTTCCACATTAGTTGTGGTTTTCCTCCATTAAAATCCTGTGAACACAAATAGAAGGGCTAATTCCATTTATGTCAGTAATATTCATGCAATAGCCACTTTATGTTCACATAACACCCTTAATAACTTCTCTTCTTGAAAGGAATTCAAAGAAGAAGAAATAATAACCGGATATGTATTTGACTCTCCCAAAAATACATATCTCAAATGAATTGGAAGTTGTTTTAGTTCAAGTTTTGGTGGGTTTAATATGGAAGGTAACAATTTAGGTTTAGGAGAGCCCAATTCTCCAATTTGGGGTCTATACTTAAAACCATTACCTTGCAATCTATATGCATAGTCCACTAGCTCATCATCCAATTCATTCTCATCTATTCCTAAAGCTAGGCATGTCTTTAAAGCACCATCATATATTAATTTAGGAATAGATTCAAGTGTAAGAGAATCAATTACATCTACCCTATAAGTGATTTCATCGAAAGAGGGTCCCTTTAAAACTTTGAAACTGTTAAACACCTCTTCCTCATCACCAACTCTCAAGGTCATCTTACCATTCAGGACATCAATTAATACTCCACCAATGGATAAGAATGGTCTTCCTAAAATTATAGGAACCTGCATATTGAAATCCATCTCAAGTATAACAAAGTCAGCTAGAATTATAAGTTTACCAATTTTTATTAGTAGGTCCTCAACTATACCAATAGGTTATCGAATTGATCTATCAACAAGTTATAATGAAATTGTAGTCAGTTTAAGTTTACCAATTCCAAGCCTATTATAAAGAGACAAAGGAATAAGATTAATACTTGCACTTCGGTCTTATAAGCATTGAAAAATATTAAAAACACTAAAGTGACAAGGAATAGTGAAACTCCTTGGATCCTTTAACTTAGAAGGTAGTTTATTTTGTAAAATAGAACTACACTTCTCAGTTAAGGCCACCGGTATAAAATTGTCTAGCTTTTTTGGTTGGAGATGATTTCCTTCAAGAACTTGGTATAAGCAGGCATCTTAGTAAGTGCTTTAGCAAAAGGAATGTTGATTTGGATCTTCTTGAAAAGGTCAAGGAATTTCTAAAATTTGGAATCATCATACTTCTTCCTTACCATTTGGGGGTATGGATGGGTGGCACAAAGGAAAATTCTGAAATTGGCGAAGACTCCTTCTTTAGTTTAGTTTCTTTAGGCTCTTTTTCTTCATCCAAATTCACAATTTCAGCATCCTTGGTTTCATTTATCTTAGCTTCCTTCTCCTTAGGAACCACACCTTCTACCACCTTACCACTCCTCAAACGAATTGCCATACAATCCTATTTTGGATTCACTTGAGTATTGCTAGGTAGCTTTCCCTTACCTCTTTCGCTTATTTCTTTTGCCACTTGACTGATTTGCACCTCTAAATTTCTAATGGCAGCTTAGTTAGACTGGATTTTCTGCTCCATTATGTTCATGGGTTGAGAGCTAGCTTGAGCACTTTGATCCATCTTGATCATAGGTTGAGCAAACATATCATCAAGCCTATCCACTTTTTTCTCCAAAGAGGAAGGGAATTGTTGTTGTGCAGAAGATAAAGGATGTGAATACTCCTATTTTGGTGGCACTTGGAACCCAGGTGGTCCCATTGGTTTTACAGCCCCTTGATTTTTCCATGAAAAATTTGGATTAAATTTCCAACCTTCATTGTAAGTGTTTAAGAAAGGATCAAATCTCTAACTTTGTGTACCATTTTTTACATAGTTCACCTCTTCCTCTTACATTGTTATTTCAATATTCATACAACCAGCTGCTGTATACCCAAATTTACCACAAAGAGTGCAAGGATCCCTACCAGATTTGTTATCGTTCATCAACGTATTCAACTTCTTATTTATCTCAACAACTTGGTAAGCCATGTCAGATCTAAATCCCACTTCATTAAGAGTAGCAGCTTTGCTCCTAGTCACCTTGCAATGTGAATTCTTCGGAACTTTTTTGAAAATATTCTATAACTCTTGGGAACTCAAGTTACTAATATTCCCACCATCATTTAAATCCACCAAAGTATGATTGTGATCAGTGAGACCATAGTAGAAAAACTGAGTAAAAGAGTATGTATCAAATCCATTATTGACACTTTTGTTAAGTTTGAACCAACTTAGATTGAAGAGTTTAATGAGTCTTACAATGTTGGTGATGATGTTGAAGTCATTGGCCGTATGGGAGGTGACTCTCTCAACCTTGATAATAGTAATCCTACTTTTTTTAAAGGCCCACCTCCTTATGTTTAAACCTATTTTTTCTTATTTTATTTTCATCTATCTATATAAAGGTATAGATGTATAAATGGTTAAATATGTTTAGTCCCTTTTTATTTTATTAATATAATTTTGATTTTTTCATCCCAATTTTTTTTAGTTCATATGGAATTTAACCCCTTACCTGATAAAATTTGTAAGAAAATTATAATGAATTTAATAGGGTTATAGAGTATATCTCCCTTGCTTTAACAATTTTTGGAGTAAAAAATAAACGAACTTGATAGGCTTGT
The DNA here is from genome assembly GCA_027563885.1 of Erythroxylum longipes. NCBI lineage: Eukaryota > Viridiplantae > Streptophyta > Magnoliopsida > Malpighiales > Erythroxylaceae > Erythroxylum > Erythroxylum longipes. Next base: position 25,194,163 of record JAOQMS010000009.1, on the reverse strand, counting down.
GGAGTCTAATTCTTTTTCCTCATCAAATTTTAAATTGATGTCCTAAATTTTTTTTAACTATTATTGCTTCATAATGGTTCTCGAGTCTCTACAACCTGAAAACTGTCATTGGCCCTAAGACTTTAAAACCTAAATATGTGTTCTTTATACTAGAAAGTTAAAAAATACTTCTCTTAAACTTGAGGCCTTTTAGTGTAGGGGTTTTTATTTATAATCCAAGGAGTTTAAGAAACTTCTCTTAGATTTAAGGCTTTTAGACTTACAAATTTTTGCTTTAAGTCAAGGAGTTGAAGGGAATTTTCCAAGACTTGAGATATTTAGGCCTATGGATTTTTACTTTTAGACAAGGAGTTTAAGGGACTTCTCTTAGACCTGATACCTTTAGACATGTAGGTTTTTGTTTTGAAACTAGGGAGTTAGATGTACTTTTCTTATAATTAAGGCCTTTCGATCTGCAGATTTCTCTTTTAGGAGCTAAAAGGACATCAACTCAACCTAAGATACTTAAAACCTATAAATTTTTCTTTAAACCAAAAAGCTAAAGAGACTTCTTTTTAACATGTTGCTTTTAGACTTGTAGATTTTTATTTTGATTTAGGGAGTTAAAATGACTTCTTTTAGAGGCTTTTAGACCTATAAGTTTTCTTTTAAAACTTAGAGTCTCTTTGGTTGGATGTTAATTAATGGAATGGAATGGAACGGAACGGAACAGAATGGAACGGTTTATAATGAAATGGAATGTAATACAGTGAAACGTTGTTTGGGAGGGATAGAAGGGTTCATAATATAATGTAGTCAAATGTTGTTTGGAAGATGAATGGAATGGAATGTAATATATAATAAATAACTATTATACCCCTTATATTAAAATGATTATTACAGAAGGTTTATTATTTTATTATTAATTATACACAATTTATTATTAATTATATAAAATTATTATTATTAATTATTTAATAAATTTTATTTTATTATATTCTATTTGATTTATATTTCAAAATAATTTATTTTATTTTTATTTTTATTTTTATTTT
>JAOQMS010000009.1:25168267-25193029 GCA_027563885.1 Erythroxylum longipes | reverse complement strand
CTAAGAACAAGTCCACCATACCTCTCTCAAAAGTCCACTTTACCCTTGGTTCTTAAGCTATATTCCGAAAATGCCCTTAATTTCTTCTCATGCATTATTTCCATAAGCTATCACGCTTAAGTTAATGGAAAAATTTTCAGGGGGCTGACATTTACTTTCCATTAACACATCCTCCTTAATCTTTATTCGAAAATCATGGCAGGAGCTAGAGAGAACCCCAATCCCATACCTAGGACCCATACATGAGGTAGAGTCATACCCATACCGTCAAGGACTCCTAGGATTTGAGAACTTCTTTTAACCCCTCCTCCTTCTCTCACATCTTCTAATAAGGATGAATACCTTGACACTACTTCTTAATTCCAAAACTGTGCTTTTGGGAAACTACATAAGAATTGTTTCATTTCCCCTACCAATTTACATCAATTTAAGAATTATAGTCTTGTGCGCTATTTTAATGATGAAGGATAGGAATTCCTCCTTACTAAAACTTGTGGGATTAGTCCTACGAATGTTCATCTATTTTACACCAATCTTTGTCCTAAGGTCATTTATGATGACACTTATATTTCTTTAAAGTATGTAGTATTGACATCCATCTTACTTTTAATCTCATAGAAGAGATCTTAGGTATTCCCATACCTAAACAACCTTCGTATTATACTTGTCTTACTAAATACTTTATAAGTCGTTACTTTGTGCTTGAAAAAGTTAAAATTATTTTTAAATTAGATCTTAGTAATGAGGTCTATATAAATATCAATGATGTACATGGCTTTAATGTTTTCCCTTGTTTCCACAATATCATTTTACCTTACTAGGTCATGAAGATCTTTGATTTCTCTCTACCTTTAAGTTAAAATAACCTATTCACCTTGGTTGTTTTCCTTTGCTCAATATGATTTACATATATCAAACCAAAAGGGAAAAAAAGTATCCTATGTGCTCTCATATTTAGCCTTATCTTTCAACATTTCCAAATTCCTCCCACTAACGATGAGATCAACTTGACCTTCTTCTTTGATTTTGTTACACTCATCAAACAGGATATTAATTTGTTGGAGGCCAAATGACTAGACACATCACCGATAACATCTTCAGCATCAACATCTGTCTTCAGCCCATGAGGCTCTCTCATTTGATGGTCTCGATAAGTCCTTCTTTAGTCAAACTCTCGAGCTACCTACAGATGATGAGGCCACCACTTATCGCTTATGACATCACTCCCCCCAGATACTCATCTCGCTGTCATTAAGCATTAGCTTACTATATTGTCAAGAGAGCTTAACTCTTTTAAGACATCACTATGTATCGTCATGACAATTTGTACATATTAATTGAGTCTCATTTTCCACCACCCACTAGTTTATCTTTTTGATGTTTTGAAAAGAGGGAACAAAATTTTTCTGTGATATTATAGACATGCTATAATTAAGGGAGTACATGTAGTTTTATATTTCTTTTTTCCATCTCTTTAATTTTATATCTCTTTACATATGTGTACTTTTGATTAAATATTCTTCTCAACATTGAAAAATTCTTAAAATATGTTTTTATTCTTTTCTTTTATGCATGAATTAATGGGGAGTCAATTTTTATCTCTATATGAGTTGTAACTTGTCTAATTTTTTCTAATGTTATAAATGTTTCGTCATCATCAAGAAGGGGGAGATTGTTGACCCAATAGATGTTCTAATTAAGTTCTTGATGATAACAAAACATATATACCACTAACGAGTTTTAATGTTATTGTTGAGAAAGGATATGAGAACACATCTTCATGGTATCAAAGGATTATAATAGAAAAGTTAATCTTCCTAGTCTCAAGATTAAGACCAAGTCAAGAGAAAGATCAAAATGCATCAAGATTTTTCAATGTATTACTTTTTGTAAGCTCATCTTGAACGTCTTTGATAATTTAAGAGGCTCACTATTTATAATCATTTCATCTTACTTCATTTTACAAGTCTTTAAATTAATCAAAAGGCATTCAAGCTTTTGATTTTAACATAAAAGCTTTTTAATATTTTAAATAATCTTTGGGGAATATTTTGGTAAGTGTTTCAATCATATTTGGATTAGGCAAATTAATTTTAAGCATTTTAAGTTGTTAAAATCATATTTTTGAGGTGACTAGTCGATCTATAAGGGTGGTTACTGGTCAACCAATATATGTTAAAGCTATTAAATTTGATGCATTGAGAGCTTGTAGCAACATTATTTAATGTATTGGTTGACCAATATGGCATATTGGTTGACCAATATATATACTAGATGACCAATGTTCCATAGCTACTGAATCTAAAGCTTTTAATGCATACTGGTTGACCATTACACTATACTGATCAACTAGTGAGTCGAATATAGTTGTTACAACGACTAGTTCTTGGATTTAACAATTAATTTAGGTCTTGAAACATTATAAATAGGATATTTCTCATCAGTTCTAGCATCAAGAAGCTTCTGAGCATTCTATATGCACACATCTAAGTATTTTTCAATCATCTAAGAATTCACTGTCTTATTTTAAGTATGGGAGCCTTTTATGATTACCAAAGCATCTAAGTGAGCAATTCTTGATTTATAAGTTACTTGTTGTGTTTAAGATCATTATATTAAGGAAATAAAAAGTGGTTTGAAGTTCTTCTTTACCTTAAAGAAAGATTTAAAAGGAGGTTCCTCTTTGCCAAAATAAAAGATTGTACAAAAGGTATTCTTCGCCCTAAAAGAAGAACTACAGTGGAAATTCAAGACAAGTCTTGAGAGTGGACATAAGCAAGGATTGTTTGTCAAAAAACCACAAATTAACTTGTGTTTCTCTTCCCTGAATCTTTATTTTATGATTTAATTTATTTACTTTTATTTCATACTTGCGTTTGTGATAATTTGAAGACTCTTTTCTTAGGATATTAAACTTTAGTCAAAATCTTGATTTCGACTAATTCACACCCCTTTTGGGTGCCATTAGGGAATAACATAGATTAATGACATAATCCTCTTTGCCTTTCATACCTTTTAATACTTATAACTTGAAAAGTGTTTACTTGTTACTAAGTTTTGAAGTACTTGTTTTATTGTAAATACTTTTAAAATTTATAAATATAGTTACAAACCTAGTAGTAGAAAAACATATAATCTTAACCTAATTGTCCTGTTTTTTTAATGAAGACACAAAGGTTGAATGATTATACATAAGATTATTTTTAGATGTACATAAACCAAGCTTAAAATTATTGTCCATATAACTAATATCTTTTTAAATTAAATTTATATAATGACTAAACTATACAAACCAATAAATATGATGATACTTTAATTGTAATACACTTAACTACTACACAATTCATTACATTATCCATAATGAAGTGTAGTATTTTTGGTTAAATCCACTCAACATTTTCATTACATCAGAAGTATCAATAGACTTGATAAAAATTGTTCCAATATTAAAATGAACAAGAAATTGATCAAGGTTATCTATCTTTAGTTAGACCACCCATCTCTTATGATAGTACATTTGTTTTTCCTCAATTAATTAAAAATATTAACCTCTAATTTGAAGACTAAAAGAAACCTATTGTAAGTTTTTTTCCTTAAAACAAATAAAAGTCTTAGTTAAGGAATACATTTAAATTTCATATCTCTTAGTGAAGAATAAACTTGAAATTCTTAACTTTCATTAATATGAAAATCATTTCGTAAGTGCTTACGACTATGCCAAGTTTTCTTATAAAGATTTTCACATTGATTACTACTGGTTATAAACCTTTTATAAGCCAAAATTAACATTTATCTCTCTTTAAACTCCATTAATCTCTTATATATTTGGGCCCTTATAAACCTTTCCTATAATTTTAAAAGATAATTGAAGGATATAGTTGAGGTTAGTTAAGAAGGTTTTATGTATTGGAGAAGAAAATGTCAATAGGTGGACATGGACTTTCTTAATAAGAGAAGAAGTGGAATAGTAGTGATAAGACTAAAGGACACTAGAATGAAATGATTTTTTTATTTTATGTTTTTCATTTCATATTTATGATTGTGCTATAATTGCCTTTTGCTTTAAATTATATAAGCATATCCATAAAATAAGTGGAAATGTGTACCTTGATACGCTTTATATTTCTTTAAATGATCTGACCCAATCACTACTGTGTAACCAATTAATCTTGTTTCATCTGTGGACTTATACCATATACCAAAATCTTTTGTTCCTTGTAAGTTTACGAGAATTCTTTTTACTAATCTATAGTTTACTTAGTTTGTACTATGCATAAATCATTATAGTAAGCTTAGGCGAACATAATGTCTAGTTAAGTAGTTGTTAGATAGAGTAGGCTTAAAATAAGGCTTTTATAATTTAGCTATCTACTTTCTTTTATGCATCACCTTTCTTGTATTTTTCATTAAGGACGAGTGATATAACAAGTATCTTGAAACCTAACATTTTGAACTTTTTTAAAAGTGACTCTATTATTTCTTTCAAGATATAAGTTCCCTTCTTCTTCTTTATTTATCTTGTATCCTAGAAAGTAATCCATTAGATTGAGGCCACTCCTCTCAAATGTTTTCATCATATCTTATTTGAAGTCTCAAATAATCTCCTCATTGTTTTTTTTTATATAAGATTATATACGTATAGAGAAACAATGAGAGTGCCGATGTTACCATGGTTCTTTATATGGAGTGTTAGCTCATTTAGACTACTTCTAAATACTTACTCTACACAAATCATTATAACAAGCTTAGGTGAAAGTAATGTCTCGTTAAGTAGTTGTTAGATAGATGGTTGACAAAATCTACAAGCGCACAGAATCGTTCCTATTACCTACAAATCAAGTATTCCAAGGTCATCTCCCACACGGACTAAGCTACTCACTACTGAATTAATCCTAATTACTTGAACTAAAATAACAAGAAACTTAAAAGATGATTGGATTAGAGAAGACAATAAATTGTAAAGACTATAAATAAACAAGCAAAGGAAATCTTATGATTTAGAATTAGGGCTTTGCGGTTCACCAATTTAAGAGATTGATTAATAAATTATGGATTTGATTAAGTGATAGGTTATAATAACAATTGTACAAATTTACTTATATTCTCTCTCAAGACATATAAGAATTCCTAACTAGTTAATTACCATCTCTCAATGCGAAATCTAACTAGTCAAATTCATTAAGAACAAGCAATTATAAGTTATCACACTATTTCAAGATATTTCTATCTCTAAATCTAATATGTTTATCTTCTTAGTGCACAAATTACACTACACCACTTAGTTCATCATATAATTCCTAATATTGCATCTATAGTGATCAGGCATAGAAATAACAATTAAGTTCAAGAAAGATAAATATAACCAAATAACTTTCATTCAAAACCAATCAATCCCTAAAATATAAATCAATCGCCTAAATTAGGCTACATTCCTAACCCTAATTGGGATTTAGTTCAAGAACATGATGAAAGAATCCATACAAATAAGGATAATCATCATCCAAGAAAGTGTATAGAGAAGATTGAAAGAAAACAAAACAAAATTGCTTCTAATGCTTGATTGAACCCTTCTTGATCTTCTTCTTAGCCTCCTCAGGTCCTCTCCTAGGTTAAGATAGGTGTCTCCCCTTTATAGGCCTTCAAAATAAGTATTTATAATGCCTTGGGATCAAAGAAACTCAATTTGAGTCAAACTAGGGAAGAAAAATCGCAAAATTGTTGTTCATGTCCGTTAGGCGGACCTTATGTCCGTTGGGCGAACATATGCTATCTTTCGGGGCAAATTTTAGTCCAAATGGATAGTAAATGTCCGTTAGGTAGACTTCATGTCTGTTGGGTGGACCTTCTCTGGTTTTCCAGCTTTCTAGCTCCTCTCATGTCCATTTGGAGGGACATCATGTCCGTTGGGCAGATATACACTAGACATCTATAAATACTTGCAATTTTGACCCTTTAGACGGCAAAATCTCTCCTCAAGGTCTTCACGAAAGTTGTAGAAATCAGATTCCTCTTCAAAAGCATACTTAAATGAACTTAATTTGACACAGATAAAGAAAGTTATGCCTCTTTCCCCAAAATCTATCCATTTGCACCTATTAAGCAATAAAGTTGAAATGTGTGAGAATTAACCAAATAAAGCTTAAAATTCACATAGAGATAAGTCAAATTAGTTCTAATTCATCGTAAAATCATATATAAATTATTGAATTATCAAATTTTCCCACACTTAAACTATTTCTTGTCCCCAAGCAAAAAAAAAAGAAAATTAAGTACTAAATCCACAAACAAGGTATTGATTCCACTTTCGTAGGTGTACGGTGACATTTAGCATGTGCCACAAGCCTTTAAACCACTATGTGTCCATAATGAAGCAGTTATAGTCTCCTGAGGGTTTACTTAAAATGAACGATACCCACAAACATTTTATTTTCATCATTCCACACCTAATCATCATCACAAACCAATTCAATAAGTTGAAAGCATTATAGGTAAGATTTGAAATATAAACATAAGGCTACATAATACTTCATAAATTAGATCACAAACTAGGCAATAATAAGACATCATAATGCTTCAATTAATCAAAATCACATGTCATGAATGAAGTCTCTCATAAAGAATTTACTTTCACACCCAAGTGTTTAAGGATGACTCTTAATCATGTTCTAATGCATGTCTCTTACCATAAGCTTGCATCTTATCCACTTTTCCACTACTCCGATCTATGACATATCCATGAATCAAAAAGATCTTTATTCCTTTGGCTGTAATGAGGCTAAGGGGTAAAGTAGGCTAAGAAAGAAAGGATATGAATTCAAACATTCAATAATTAGTAGAACAAAAACTCCTAATATTACAATCATCATTAGCAAATTTTACTGAGAAATTGCCCAACAACCATAATACTTAAGAAACTCTACCAACTCTATTATCAAAATTTCCATCATTCTTTCACCTTGGAATCTGAAGTGAACATGCCCAACTTTTCATAAACACCATTTAGATGTCAGTTTTTCTTTTCTTTTTTTTTTCACTTTTTCACCTTTTTTATAGCATGCTCTTTCAACTTCCATAGAAAACACCCCCACATTTCTTTCTTTGTATACCTATCAATAAGAATATTGGATGCACAACATTCATAGCTCTAGTAATCATCGAACAAGAATTTGTTTTTCTTGGTTCAAGGTTCTTTGGAATAGGTTTACAAATAAAAAGACTCAAATACAATCAATAGGCACAAAGGGTTTACTAAGGGATTGATATATAAAAAGGGTTACTTATTTGGCTGAAGCTCAATCCTAGTGCCTTTTATCACTTTCATGAACATAACATAGTATGATTATGTAACCTCGAAAAGATGCAATGTAAGTTACAGAAGTAAACATACATGGAAGTGAAAATTATATAACTCATAAGAAAAATAGGATTGGGTGCAATCGTTTAGGCTCAAAATAGCTCACTCAATGATGTTTAGTCATTCAATAGCATGCTCATTCAATTAATTTAACATTATAACATCCAATTGTGACAAGGTATATAATCAATTTAATCGTATTTTGCATCTTATTTAAAATTAGATATCTAAAGAATATCTTACCCATAATACAATTAACTCATTAAATTAGATTATAATGACAATTAGAATGTGAATGATGTATAAGTATGCAAACATGCATGATAAAAATATGCAAAATTAGTTAATGCAAAACTACACAGATCAAAGGTTAATATTTTTTAATGAAAATCACAAGATATGCAAAATAATGCATGCAAAACCATCAATTTATCGTCCTACACACTTAGAATCTACATTGTCCTCAAATTCTAAATAAGGATTAAAGGTGAAGAAACCCCCTGAAATAACAGATTGCAGTGTCAAAAACCAAATTCTAAACCTTGTATTCTTATCTCCTATCAAGCTATACATAACAAATTATAGAGATAATACCAAATAGCATTAAAGTTATACATACAATTTGTCAAATTAAAAGAAATAAAAAAAAAACATAAGGTTAGAATAAAATAAAGTGCGTAGCTAAATGCATGAAATTTAAAATGCAAATGCAGTCTTATTATCCTATGGTATCATTATCCCGAAGGAGGTGGTTGTTGCTCTAAGAAAGCCCTCAACATATCTTCAATTCAGGTTTACGAAGCCACAAGATTTCCCCCTTTAGCTAGAAAATCTCTAACCTCTGCTTGGACTTCTTGCAACTTAACCCTAGAACTGGATCAACTCTAGATTATTGTTCAGCTAACTCCTTATTAATGGATGCATACTGATCACCCTTATCTTGACACGATTGACCCTAGTTAGGAGTATCTTGTCTATAGTTAAATTCTCTCATTTTATCATAATTAATGACATCCATGTCAGTAGTATAGGCCACCTCTTCATCCCTCTTGAGAACCTTGAGACGACAAAATAGCTGGCTCAGTAACACTGGAACCATAAACCTCTTCGTCTCAGCCTCGTGATGTACCATTTGCCACATAGAAGTCATTATCATCTGAGCGATAACAATACCCTGGAATTGGTCATCTAGGAAAAACATCTTGTCCAAAATGTACAAGTCTTCATTACAGAGGTACCCTGAATCACTAACCTTAGGCATTACATTATGAGCAAGCAAGAATGCCACCAATCTAAGTCTAATATGAAGGAAACTACAATGTATAAAATTGCGCTAGTTTGTGAATCGCATAACGGCTCTAATCCCAAACTGAGACATAGCTGCAGATTTATCCCATTGACTATCAATTATACATCTCACATATTTATCAAAAGATGGAAAATAGCCTCCCACTGGAAGCTATAAATGTCTAGTAATTAGATCTTCTATTATGACCACTATTTTCCGATTGACTAGAGAAGTGAGCACCGGAGATTGTTTATTGACGACGTCACTGAGGTTGGCATAAAACTATTTCACCAAAAATGGGTAGTATGCACCTTTAAGGTCCAACAGTTTACTCCAATGAATTTGTACAAGTTTACCCTCACATTGCATGCTTCATCAATATCCTCTTCTACTGAGACTTCTATCACAAATTTGTTGTTCTTTTTCTTGTTGAATCAAGCTGCACATTGCTCACTGATGAACATAACTCAATCAAAATCAGGTTCCTCTGCTTTTGCTACAATATTTTTACCCCTAGTAGCTTTAGAAGATTGGCCAGGAGCATTAGCCTTCCTCGCAATGTGCTTAATTTGTGACAATAAATGTTAACAACATAACCAGTCTCAATCTCAACAAATCAGAGCCAAGAACTAATGTTAGCAGGATCAGTATTCAAAGAACCTAGCTTCAGACAATATAGGTAGTAGATAATTTCAAGCATCAGAAGCTATGAGGATCAAACACAATACCAACCAACAGACCCAACAAACTCATAATATGACAAGAATCTAGAGCAAAATCATCATCATTCATGAATCGACAACATCGGACTTCCATATTAAGCATAAATATAAATATCAAAAACGAATCCACAAAGCTGCTCTGAAAATTCTCAAATCTATATATTCTTAAATCTAAAAAATTTCATCCACATTTTTGCCCATAATTGTGAAAGAACACATACCTATGCCAAATCAAAGTAGAGATTGTGAATAATCAGCCCGAAACCTCAAAAGGATCCCCAAACTCAACAAACATGCATGGTCTTGCTCTAGGTGGTAATTTGGCACCATAAGGCAAAAGAAAAATGGTCGAAGAGGTTAGGATTTGGGCATTTTGGAAGGTCGTGAGATGGTACAGTCAAATGGGAAGAGAAAAAGAATGGAAGTTTAGGCTGATATATGAAGGGTGTGAAATCGGGAAAAAGAGAACGAGGGGAAGAATGGAGAAAATGAGGGGAAGAATGGAGAAAATGATGCCTTAAATGAGAGTGTGGGGTCATGTCCATTAAGCGGACTTAATCTCTGCTAAACAAACCTTTACGGGTTACTGGGCCACAGTGATGTTCCTGAGTTTGTTGGGCGAATTTAATATCTGTTGAATGGACATTCTCTGTGAAGCTCTTCTAAAACAAACCAATTCAGAAAATAGGTGCCATCTCACATAATTCACTTCCCATTTTTTCCCTTTTAACTACTCAATGATACCATCGAACTATATGCATGATGTATGGATGAAAGTAGTATTAAAGTATTAAATGAAACAAAGAGACATTGCAAGTTACCTCCCCCACACTTCACATAGGTCTTACCTTTAGGATCGATTAGTCATGATCAAGCTATTCCTTATGCTAATAAGAGGTTTCATTGGGATGTCTCATAAATAATGACCCTATGCAATATACAGTAAACTAGAATAAAAAGATATGAAGAAAAGTGAAATTAATAAAATGACAAAAATAGTTAGAAAAATTAGGTTACCTCTTAACAAACGCTAAATTTAATGTCCTCAGCTGGACTAGGCCACCATGATATTAATTATGGAATGTGATGGTGGAAATATATCCAACCATCTATCCCTCAAAATAGTGCTTGAGTCATTGCCTATTAACTATAAAGGGCTTTTGTTCATCCCTTCCAATCTCCACAGCTCCATGTGTGTATATTTTGGTTACTATGAAAGGACCAGATCATCTCGACTACAATTTCCCTAGAAATAATTTTAAACGAGAGTTAAATAGCAAAAAATTTTGACTAGGTTTAAATTCTCGCCAAAGGATATGCTTCTTGTGCAAAGCCTTGGTTCTCTCCATGTATATTCTAGCATTCTAAAAAGCATCTAGGTGAAATTCATGTAGTTTATTCAACTTCATCAGTCTCCTTTGTCCAGCTTTTTTGAGATCATAATTCAACCTCTGGATTACCTATAACACATTATGCTCAATTTCAACTGAAAGATGACAAGATTTCATAAAGACTAACCTATATGGAGACATGCCGAAGAGAGTCTTGTATGTTATTGTGTATGCCTAAAAAGCGTCATCAAGCTTTAATGACCAATCCTTTCTGAGGTATTAACAGCTTTCTCCAAAATTTTCTTGATTTCCCTGTTAGACACCTTAACTTGCCCACTGGTTTGAGGGTGGTAAGTAGTTCTAAACTTAAAATAGCACCCATATTTTTCAAAAAGAGATTTAAATTAATGATTCTAAAAGTGTACCCCACTGTCACTGATTATAGCTCTTGGAACTACGAATCTTGAAAATATGTGCTTCTTGACAAATTTGACAGCACTAGCTCTAGTGTTGTTTGACAAAGATGTGGCTTCCACCTATTTGGATACATAATCAACTGCCACACAGATGTATTCATTACCAAAGGATACTGAAAATGATCCCATAAAGTTTAGAACCCATACATCAAAGAGTTCAATCTCTAAAATCCCTGACTGAGGCATCTCATGCTTCCTTTTGATGTTCCCTGTTCTTTGACACCTGTCACATTTCATAAAAAAGGTTTTAGCATCTTTAAAAAGAGTAGGCCAATAAAAACCGAATTGTGAAACCTTTATTTCCAATTTCTCAACACCATGGTGTCTACCATAAGGAGAAGCATGGCAATGATACAATACTGACCGCATCTCCTTATCAGATATACATCTTCTAATTATTCTATCAGTACACCTTCTAAAGAGCAACGGGTCTTTTGAAAAGTAATTCCTCACCTCAGATAAAAATTTCCTTCTCTTATGGTATGAATAATCACTAGGAATAATATTAGACACCTGAAAATTAACATGATCAGCAAACCAAGGAACATTTTCCTTAATAGACCACAGATTCTGATCAGGAAAGGCATCATTAAATGGTTCAACTGCCATCATGTCACCTTTCTCAAGTTGCAAAAGATGATCAGCCATTGAATTTTTCTCTAATTTCCAAATCTAATTCCTTCAGGAGTAAAATCCATCTAATCAACCTTGGTTGACATATTTTTTTGTAAGCAGATATTTCAAGGCGGAATGGTTGGTGTAAACAATGACTTTGGACCCAACAAGATAAGATTTAAATTTATCAAATGCAAAAGCTATTGCTAGCAATTCTTTCTCTATAGTAGCATAATCAATTTGAGCAACATTAAGAACTTTGCTATTATAATAAATTACATGTAATTTCTTGTCCTATTTTTGTCCTAAGATAGCCCCAAGTGCATAATCACTAGCATCACATATCAGCTTAAAAGGGAGATTCCAATTTAGTGCGGCCATTATAGGGGCTGAGGTAAGTTCCTTTTTCAACCTGTTGAAAGCATCAAGACATTCATTAGTAAATTCAAAAGGGACTTCCTTTTATAACAAAGCACATAAGGGTTTAGAAATCGTGAAAAAATCTTTAATAAATCTACGATAAAACCTTGCATGCCCAAGAAAACTGCTTATTACTTTAACCGAATTGGGGGGTGGTAATTTATTGATGACTTCGACTTTTTCTGGATCCACCTCTATTCCATTATTTGAAATTTTGTGGCCTAGGACGATCCCTTCTTGTACCATAAAATGAAACTTTTCCCAATTTAGCATAAGATTGGTTTCTTCACATATCTATAGGACCTAGTCAAGATTGAACAAAAATTCATCAAAAGAAAAACCAAAAATAGAAAAGTAGTCCATAAATATCTCCATTATATTCTCCACCATGTCACAGAATATGGACATCATACAACGCTGGAAAGTGGCAGGAGCATTTCACAAACCAAAGGGCATCCTAGGATATGCAAATATACCATAGGGACAAGTGAAGGTGGTCTTCTCTTGATCCTCTAGGGCTATGGGAATTTCATTATACCCTAAATAACCATCTAAAAAGCAATAATAATCATACCCCGCTAATCTTTGCAACATTTGATCGATAAAAGGGAGAGGGAAATGATCTTTTCTAGTTGCTACATTTAATTTCCTGTAATCTATACAAACCCTCCACCCTGTCACAACTCTAGTGGAAATTAACTCATTACGATCATTAAAGATGACAGTGATGCCACCTTTATTTGGTATCACCTCAGATCATACAACTTCCTTCATGTTAAGATTGAGTCTTCTCTGATTTTTCACACTAGGTTTGTGATTTTCCTCCATTAAAATCCTATGAACACAAATATAAGGGCTAATTCCTTTTACGTTAGCAATATTCATGTAATAGCCAATTTATGTTCACGTAACACCCTTCATAACTTCTCTTCTTGAGAGGAATTCAAAAAAGAAGAAATAATAACTAGATATAAATTTGATTCTCCTAAAAACGCATACCTCAAATGAATTGGAAGCCATTTTAATTCAGGTTTTGGTGGGCTTAATATGGATGGTAACAATTTAGGTTTAGGAATGCTCAATTCTTCAATTTTAGGTTTATACCTAAAACCATTACCTTGCAATCTGTATGCGTAGTCCACTAACTCATCATCTAATTCATTCTCATCTATTCCTAAAGCTAGACATATCTGTAAAGCATCATCATACATTAATTTAATAATAGATTCAAGTGTAAGAGAATCAATTAAATCTATTCGATAACTGACTTCAGCGAAAAAGGGTTCCTTTAAAACTTTGAAAATGTTAAATACCTCTTCCTCATCACCAACTTTCAAGGTCACCTTACCATCCAAGACATCAATCAATGCTCCACCGGTGGCTAAGAATAGTCTTCCTAATATTATAGGAACTTGCATATCAAAATCCATCTCAAGCACAACAAAGTTAGCAGGAATTATAAGTTTACCAACTTTTACTAGTAAGTCCTCAACTATACCAATAGGGTATCTAATTGATCTATCAGCAAGTTGTAATGAAATTGTAATTGGTTTGAGACCACCGATTCTAAGCCTATTATAGAGAGACAAAGTAATAAGATTAATACTTGCACCTAAGTCACATAAGCATTGAAAAACATTAAAAGCACCAAAGTGACAAGGAATAGTGAAACTCCTTGGATCTTTTAACTTAGGGGGTAGTGTTTTTAAAAAAATAGAACTACACTCCTCAGCTAAGGCTACTGTAGTAAAATTGTCCAGCTTCTTTTTGTTGGATATAAGCTGAATGGCTCATCATTTTACAACCTTTCGGCTACAGAAGGAAAGACATTTCCATAAAGGTCATAGTCAAGCCTATAGTTTAATGCGACTCTAATGCACCGAAGATTAACTTCAAAAGCAAAAGTTCATCGCTTTAGACTGTTGGAAGTATCTGAAAAGTTTTATGTAGTTGTGTATTTGAGGATTGGCCGGAGAAACATAAGTCTTGATTTCAACTGTACATTACAAATCCAAAGCTCCTTGTTGATCAGAAGTACATGTGAAATGTACAGTTGAAATTAGATGTACTCTAAATCCAAAGTTTCTTCTTGATGGAAATGGATGAACATAAGAATGGGGCAGACATACATGGACATGCATTTTCACGTGGAAATTTGTTCTATACCAACTCATGTGTTGCCTTAATTGTAGACAGACAGGAGCAATGTGAAAGAAATTAAGTTGTCGTCAACATATTTGGGCTATTATTGTATAAGAGAGAAGATCATAGTCCAATCTCAATCTTCCATTGATAAAAAAAGTCAGAAAAAGACATTGTCTATTATTTTAATTTATTTTTTCAATATAATTTTTTTCTGTTAAACATGTCAAATGGTATAATGGTTTTGTTAACAGCTTGAACTATTGTTTTTCAATTGCTTCTTTTGGAAAGAAATCAAAACGTAAAATAAAATGGTCTCACATTAACCTTTTATTCAGAGATCACTTTTTTCTTTTTTTTCGGGATTTTTTATTGATAGAACTTGTTTAAAACAATAAGAGTGTGTTTGGTTTACTTAGAAGAATACCAATAAAAATTATAATAAATATAGTAATAAATGAAATGAACGTAGCGTTTATTCTCACTATATTGAAAGGTATGGAGTATTATCTTAAAAGAGATATAAAAATACTGTTCATTCAATCATAATATATTACATCTTCTTTTTTCATTCCTTACCTTTTTTTTGTTTTTCCATATCAACTACCAGTCACCCTTAAAATTTTTGATGAACAAGCGGTCAAGTCGTCATCAAGCTGGTTGTCTGCATCCTTTACTTCAACCGTAGAATCCTCCTGTCTTCGTTTAGCCTTTGCCTCCTCATTTTCTTGCTTCTTAGATTTGACGAATTCAACTAGCTTAACGAGCACACTTTCAATTTCATCGCTCCCCAACAGCTGCTCTGCAACTTCTGCAAGAGTGATCTAAACTGTTTTAATCAAATCTTCAATTTCTTCAAATAACCTGTGATCTTTAATCCCAAGGTAATTAGCAGCGAGAACCCTGAATCCACAACGCGTGCAATAGGACATGTGGATATAGACATCCATGCGTCCTGGTCTCAATAATGTTGGGTCTATCTTGTCCTTGTGATTAGTAGTAAACACTATTATCCGTTCACCCCCACAACTTGACCATAACCCATCTAGGAAATTTAGGAATCCTGACAATGTAACCTGTCCAAGATTCAAAAGCCTTTCGCTAAAACAATCGATAAAAAAATATTGAAAATAAAGCATTGCCATTAACAAAAACAGGGGAAATCAAAAAGGAAGGACAAAATAATATATAGGCTAACCTGGTTTTCTTGTGGATAATCATGATTATGTGCAGCTCTTGATTGTGCCAACCGATCATGAAACTCAATTGTACAATCTATGTCTTCCACCACTAGTATGGATCTATTGGCAGTGGCCACAAGCAATCTCTTAAGGTCAGAATTCGACCTTATCTCAGTTAATTCCAAATCGTAAATATCAAAGTTCAAGTAATTCTCCATTGCAGAGATCAAGCTAGATTTACCGGTCTTAGGAGGTCCGTACAACAAGTACCCTCTTTTCCAAGCTTTACCGACTTTCTTGTAGTAATCTTTCCTCTTCACAAACATTTCAAGATCTTTCAAGTTCGTATCCTTAACTTTTTCATCTAAATCCAGGGTATCAAAAGTGGACAGATGATCAGGATTAATAGGTTGCCATGCATCAACTAGATTTCCATACATGTTGTTAAAGTCAACTGTGAAAATTCTGAGTGTTTTCTTATCTAGCATTATAGTTTTTCCTTCTTTGTGTTTCTTGTGAAAACTGACCTCAAATTATCTCGTTTTTGACATTAATGAGGAGTTAAAATCACGAAGACCATGAAAACCTGCTCTTTCAACTTGTCAGCAGACTAGAACCGACCTGAATTTTACACCTTGGAAAACATCAACTATCTCTTCTCCTTGTTCCATTTTCATAATAAAGTTATTCTCGTTATCTGGTTTACTCACTTTGAGTCTTTAGGTCGATGGAGAAATCTTACTAGCCAGGTAAATATCGGTGGTCTCGTAGATTTCATTGTTGATGAGTCCATCGTGTTCATCGACGACAATGGTGAGTTGGTTCGAGAAGCGATTGAAAAATTTGTAAAGATTCAAGAAAAAGTAGTTTTGGAACTGATGAGGCAAAAGATCTTAAGCCACTGTTCGAGCAAGCATCAATGTTCCAACGACAGACGCGGCTGTGGTCAGGACGGTCTTTGCGGTGGCTAGCCTGGCTTCAATTGATGAAGTGTCCATGTTCATGTGATTTTGAAAATGTGATCGTGCCAAGATGTATGTTCTCGTAAGTGAGAATAAGATATGAAAGAAAGATGAAATTGAAATCCATACAAAGAGTTCTTAATGGAAGAACAGAATGCAGTTGACCAGAAAGACTAGGGAGTATGGTGGAAGTTTCAAATCCAACAGGTTTTAGAATTTGAAAAGTCAAGAACTTGCAAGCCAAGGATTCTAAGTGATAATATTCTTTGAGTAGATTTTTTTTTGTTACAAGGGAAAATAAACTAAGAAAATCTTTTAAAAAAACTCTCAGCCTCGAGTGCACCTTAACATAGATTGCAAGGATAAAGCACTCCAGTCATATTATGGTGTAATGCATCCCGAATAATCAACGGCAGTTCCCGCAGATACTACATTCTTGGCCTTGAGAAAGCTTCTAAGGTAGCTAGTTGATTAGCACACTGGTTCCCTTCTCGATGGATATGCTGTAGTTGAACCTCCCAAGTGTGGTGAAGTACCCCTTGGATACCTGTCAACAAAGAATAAATGTCAGACGTAACTCCATTGGAAGTGAAGAGAATATTAAGAACCTCTAGCGAGTCCACTTCAACGACCACTTGCCGATATCCTCAATCCCACGCCAGTGTAAGCCCTGAATGGACCCCCCATAATTCTGCCTCCAGGGGTGCACCTATGCCAATATTCTGTATAAAACCTCCACATCAATGGCCTAGGCTATTCCGCAGCAGCCCTCCAGCTGCAGCCATGTGGGATCCTGTGCTGACGGTGCCATCCGTATTCAGTTTGACCCACCCCTCTATCGGTTTAGTCCAGCCCACAAGTGTACCCAAAGGCATGCCCTGCACCTGAAATACTCGACTTTCTACCGAAAGGGCCCTGATGATCCAAGCACCATAATCCATGACAATCCCAGCGCCTTCTAGAGGCCAAACAAAGTCGGTGTCAAAGATACTCTCATTCCTCCGTTTTCAAAGAAACCAACAAGCGACTCCAAAGATGAGAGCCCCCTCTATCTGATTAAATTTGAGATGCTGGCGGAGGTTTCTAAAAACCCACATCTCCTCGTCAATGTGGAAAAAATCCCTGTCTATAAATTCAGATGAGAATTTATGCCAAAGAGAGATCACTCTACGACAATCCCATACGGCGTAGAGAGTTGACTCTTTCTGACCACAAAAGTGGCAATTGTTGTCCATTTTTAAATGAAGCATCACCCGCTGCTGGTTTGTCAATAATTTCCTTTTAGATAACAGCCAAAGGAAAGACCGAATTTGTTTTGGTCTTGCCCATTTCCAAATGACCTCCCAAAGCCTACTAGACTCATTTGTGTTGGTTTGTTCGATAAGGTCATAGGCAGAGGCCACTGTGAACTTCCTGGGGTAAGTGGGCCCCCAAACCAATTGATCGTTCCCTTGATCATTGCTATTCAGGTGCATTGATGTAATCATCATACAGATGGTGTAAGGAAGATATTGTTGGAAGCGATTCCAGTGCCAATCGCCAACATCACTCGTGTAGTTCACCATTGTGGCATTAAGTTCGTTATCCAGCGTATGGGCTGTGGCCACTAAGTGCAGTGGTCCCAGGTCCTCGACCCAATTGTCAAGCCAGAAAAGAAAGCTCCGTCCATCCCCTAGCTTCTAATATGCCCCTTGACGCACAAAGTGCCATGTCACAGCTATCCCCCTCCAAATTGTCGAAACTCCCATTCTAGCTAATGTCTGAGGAAGGTGAGTAGCATCTAGTCGATACTTGGTTCTTAGGATCTGGACCCACAACGCATTTGGTTTTGTAAGTAGGTCCCATCTGAGTTTTGTCAGGGACACATCATTGGAAGATCTAATACACTTGATGCCCAGCCCTCCTGCTTTTTTTGGTTTGCACACTACAGCCCAATTGACAAGATGAACTGTTGGTCTTGTGACCCCTATATGAAATTCCTCATTAATTTTTCCAAATTGTTGCAGGGTTGTCTGGACAGCCGAACCGTTTATATAGTGAAGATGGGGTGTGCAGAGATTACGAATTGGGTTAGGGTAACCCTTCTTGCTAAAGATAACACTCTAGATTTCCATCCCACCAGATTCTTCTGGGCTTGATCGAGGATATATTGATACGTATGGTAGGTAGTTCGCTCATGAATGAAAGGAACCCCCAGATATTTGCCAATATTGTTCGTATTGTGGACATTTAACGCTTGACTGATCCGCCGTGCTGTATCTCTAGGTACATTCTTGGAGAAGAATATCCGAGTTTTAGATTTATTGATGCGCTGTCCTGAAGCTATGTAGAAGATGTCGAGGGTCCGATCTAGTACTTGTGCTTGAGAAGCAGTGGCTTCAGCAAACAGGACTAAGTCATCCGCAAAGAATAAATGCGAAACTGGGGGTCTCCTGTTACTTAGCTTGAGTGGTTTCCATTATCCTTGGCCCACTGCCCACTTGATAATATGCCCCAATCTTTCCATGCAAAGAACAAAAATATAGGGCGATAAAGGGTCACCTTGACGGATAACTCTAGAGGGATGAAAAGGTTCAGATAAAATACCTTGCCAGTTGACTTGCATGGTTACTTTCGTCACACACTGCATGATGATTGTAATGAGATTACTCGAGAACCCAATATGAGCTAGATTGTTGTGAATGAAATCCCAACGAAGGCGGTCATAAGCTTTTTCGAGATCTACTTTTAGGGCAAAGTATCCTGTCTTTCCTTGCTTTTTCCTCATCGTGTGTATGGCCTCTTGGGCTATGATAATATTGTCTGTAATATGACGGCCAGGAAAAAAATTGCATTGGTTTTCCACCACAAGGTAATCAAGGTGGCTTTTCAACCGATTCACAACGATTTTAGTGATGATCTTATAGAGCACCGTACAAAGGCTAATGGGCCGGAACTGGGTAATATGGGTAGGAGCGGGAATTTTTAGGATCAAAACCAAGATGGTATGATTTAAGTCCTCGTCCCACCGTTCCAGACAGAAGATTGCCTGATTAAACTCCACTACTGAAGGCCCGACTTTGGCCCACTGAGTTTGGTAGAAAAGTGCATTGAACCCATCCACTCCCGGGGCTGTATTGGGGTTTATGGAAAAGACTGTGTTCCGAATTTCTACTTCATGGATGGGGGCTACTAACTCCGGGTACCTAGCCTCTGGAAGGGGAGGGAAGGCTTCTGTAATTAAACTCTGTTGACAATGCACAACTTCCGAGGGGTACAGCTGGGCATAAAAATTCCTTGCTAAAGTCCTCAGTTGCTCCTGATCAGAAATTAAAGTTCCCACTTCGTCATAGAGGCGATCTATCTTTAATTTCTTCCTTTTGGATAGGGTTAGGGTAGATTATTAACTAAATGGCACAGAAAGCACTTAACAACTCGTTATGGAATCTTGTTATGACGTGTGTGAGCAAAGGACTTTGGACGAAGTTTGTCTCATCTAGTTTGTTTCACTAGAGAATTGAAGTTAAGCCCCGTTCCAGACCACACAATTTGACCAAGTCTCAGGAACTTGTATAGGGACTAGGGACTTTTGGAAGCCATTTTCTTCAACAAACAACTAGAAATGGAGGTCAAGTGATGTGAACGTGGCTTGTCAATGGGTCGTGCAGACTTTTCTTCTTTATTCACGATCAAAGTTTGAGGCATTTTTCGATTTATAAAGGTTCTCTAATGCAGTTTAGCATTAGGTTAGAGGATATAAAAGTTTTCTCAAATACAGTTTAACATTCGGTGATAAAAAACAAGATTTCTCTAATATAGTTTAGTATATGCGGTCTAACATAAGGTTTAGAGAAATTGAGACCTACAAACGAAAGATGATACATATTAGATCATACAAGTATCATCTTAGTTTTCCACATTCTATTTTCTCATTCATGTTAGTAAGGTATTAGATATGCGTGATTATATTGGACCTGTGTCACATATGACACATGTGTCTAATATCTTTCAGCTTACGGGATGAAATCTTGGATTTTGTTATCTTTAGATCAAATGTTTTTATTTTAAACTTGGTAACAACACAGTAACATGACTTAACTGAATTTTTAAATTTTTTTCAAACTTGAGTCAATATCATAATTAATTATTGTCAAAGGGAGAGAATGTTAGACATTTTTCATAAATTTAGACAACAATTAATTGCATTTTATTGATTTTCAATAACTTATCGGTTAAATTACGTAATTTGATCCAGATAAAGATAATAACGTGGCTTAATAAATTATTTAAGTTAATAGATCGAATTCTAGAAGAAAATAGGTCTCGATCGGTATGGACCGGACCTATATCGAGCTTGTGATGGGGTAGTCCGATATAAAAGCTATATATATAGGTTAAGGTCTCCAGCAGTTATTAATATCATTCATAAGCATACGGTTTTTCTAATCCGTTAAGAGAGCTTATTTATTGAGAAAACTGTAAAAAGACATTAATCACGTGTCGATGAAGAGTTCTCGTGAAAGTCCTGGTAAATTCAAGCTCATTACAACCTTGAAAAGCTCATCCGAACTTCTAATGGAACCGAAATCAAGTATTTCATATTTACTTCGTTTATCTGCCTTTCACAAACAATCTGGGACATGTAATAAAGCTATGTTACGTGTTACACTAAATTGCAGAGTAAATATTCTGGTGACGCTTATAAGGGACCAGCTTATTGGCCACGGATCGCAACAGCATCATTAAGCCTGCAAAGGAGGCGTAAGCAGAGAACAATGTGGATGTTGGTTATGACATGTTTGAAAAGGGCAACATGGTGACAAATATACAACCTTATAAGGTTAAATTCTGATCTTTATGATTCAGACACTGGTTAATGGAAAGTACACACAATGACTTGGAACGGGTAATCAGTGTTTAGCCTAATAGAAAAGGTATGCACTGAACTGGCAAGAAAACTAAGAATGGGTAGAGGAGGAAGAAAAAAAATTCGGAACCATATACAGCTGAAACTATAGATGCTTCTTCGCAAAGGAGCTCCAAGAAAATAAGGATAATGCCTGCAAGAGAAAGCTTGTTGAACGATGAAGGAAATGATAGAATTTTATCATTAATTTTATGGACAAGCATAATAAACAATAAACCCCGATTAATTAGATGTCAAGATAATTGGGCTTGGTAATTCTCTCTAACGTGTCATTGGGCCTGTGTTCATGAGCTTGCAATGATGGGTAGGCTTGGCCCATGGTTTGCAGTGCACAGGAGGCCCTACTGCTAGCCAACCTTAAATACAGTCGTCCCATTGAGAACTGTACGGTTTTTTCTAATCAGGGTTGGAATAGCAGTAGTTAATCCTCTGCGTCTCTACCACTTCGCTTTACAGAAAACAACAATGGACTCAATTATTCCTCAATTTCCAGGTATTTGTTCATTCAATTCATGAATTTAATATGTTGCAATTCTAGGGTTAGATTAATTGTATTGATTAATCATGATATTAATCAATAATTTTGTTCAATTATTCTTTTAATTGGTATTAGAGCCAGTTTGACCCTAATTGTGACTGCTAATTTTAGGTAATTTTCGCGATATTTATTTTCATCGATTTTGGGGCTTTTCAATTTTGTGTGTTGTTTTCTTTGGAATCTATTTTGTTGTTGTTGATTTGTTTCTATTTAGTGTTAAATCATGTGGTAAGTATGTCGAATTCTCTGTTTGTTCTTTAAAAACCCAGAACTTGAAAAAAGCAAACCATAACCTTTTATTTTGAATTTTTTCAAACTTTTCTAGTAGCTTTTTTCATGAAATTGATTGAGGGTTTTGATAAATTGTTGAATTCTGATTCTCATTTGTAACATCCCGTCTCCTATACATATGGCTAGAACACATAATTGTGCGACACTTATATGACTTAAGATAAATGAATGTTAGATATAAGTTATTTGTGACTTATACGATTGTATATGCCTTCATTTGGCATTATTGGGTAAGTAGGACAAATTGTAATTATGACAAATGATGAGTCATTGTTTAAGTTAGGAATACTCCACTACAGGTTGTAATTATGATAAATGGTAAGTCGGTGGAGATGAATAGTACACGTATGGGACATAGAATGGACTCACATATTATATTGTGTAAGTTAGGAAGAATCTACCATAATTCTGGTTCTTCACTAAAACACTTCATATTGCAATTCTCTCCCCTGACCTTCATCACCACATGGCACTTGAGCAGCTTTCTGTGTCAACTTCCACTTTCAGTGTCGAGGTATTTGTTAAGCAAGTAAGTCATGGTGATGCTACTCCACTGCATAGATAAGCATGTGCATGTTTGATATACATATCTGCATGAAAAAGGGGTTAGCAGTGTAGAGAATAGATATGAGGGTTCTGGATGTAAGTTAAGTGAAAAAGTAATCAGAGAAGAAAGAAAATGTAGCAAGAATATGGAAGCATGAATAGTAGTCTGTGATTTTGGTATAAGTGTGTGAGTTTGGCTCCTTGGAGTTGTTTAGTGCTCTGGAGTTAAAAAGAGAGTAATATCGATGATACTTTCATGTAGGAAGTATCATAGCAATGCAAATGATGCATAGACTTTGTATAGGTATGAAAGACGATAAGTTTTGCTTCGTCTGTCAAGATGCATTTCGTTACAAGCTAGACTTCGTTTGTTTTTTGTATTCTCTGTGAACCCACTTCTTCTGTGATGATGTCATCTTCCTCTGAGTGACGTCATCTCCCTCTGCATTGCTTCATATCTGTTCTGATTTCCTCTGTCTTTTGGTTCTTCTATCTTTTGCTCCACCTGTCCTTGGCTTCATCTATGTACTGCTTCTTTTTCTCCTTGCATTCGTCCGCTTTCGATCTAAGTGGATGAACTTCATCTATGTTATTGATTCTTGAACTTCGTCTGTGTTACTGTTCACAGACAAATGAAATTCGTTTGTTATTGATTCATGAACTTCGTCTGTATTACTATTCACAGACGAATAAATTTCGTCTATCTATACTGTTCATGAACTTCGTTTGTGTCACTGTTCACAGACGAATGAACTTCGTCTATGTTACTGTTCATAACTCCTTCTGTGTTTTGCTTCTTCTATGTTCGTCTATGTCTATCTTCTGTCCTACTTTCAGTCCCTCAGAAGATAGAATTGACCTTTTATGTCTTCATGAAAGTTGTAAATCGTGGAATCCTCTTTCAAACCATATAAAGAACATATTAGTCCGATTCCCCTAGAGAAAGTTATGCTAAATACAAAACATCATCTGTGTTACTGTTCACAGACGAATGCACTTCGTTTAGACCTATCTTCTGTCCCATTGTTGACCCCTTTAGAAGATAGAATTGACCTTTAAGGTCTTCACAAGAGTTGTAGATCTTGGAATCCTCTTTCAAATAATATGAACAACACCTTAATACAATTCCTCTAACGAACTTTATGCCAATTGCAAAACATCATCTGTGTTACTATTCACAGACAAATGAACTTCATCTATGTTACTGTTCATTGTGTATCTTCTGTCCTATATTTGACCCTTCAGAAAATAAAATTGACCTTTGAGCTCTTCATGAAGTTTGTTTATCTTGGTTCCCTCTTTCGAATCATGTAGAGAAAAATTGAATCCGATCTCTGTAGAAAAAGTTATGCTAAGAGGAACACTTTGTCTGTGATGACGTCAGCTTCCTCTAGGTGACGTCATCTCCTTCTGTAAAGCATCTTCGTTTGTAATCGTCTTCTTCTGTAACTTACCTTCTTCTGTAAGGGTGCATCGTCTGTAAAGATGCACCTCTATAAAAGAGAGAGATTGCCATTGAGCATGCATTATGCATATGTTCTATATTCTTCCATGTTTAGCACAATTGTACAAAGAGTGATAAGTGTGAATGTGTTCTGTCTGTTTTAGAGGAACGCGTTGGACAACAGACGGACATTGCCGGACCGTCCAGGCGATAGCTTTTGGGAATACACAGTGAGTTAACCTAGATGGATTCCTAGGATTAATTGATTGTATGTATTTATTTAAATTGTTAATCTTCCAATATCATTGAATGTATGTGTGTGTGTTGGTGCTAAATTCCGAACCTGAGGTCCGAGGAGTTTAATAGTCGGACCTGTATTGGAAGTGCCTGCTCTGATATTTGATATGATTCTTTGAACCTCTGAATGATATTTGATTCTCAGCAATGGCTGAATGCCGGACTAAGGTCCGATGAATATGAAACTATCGTCTGAATGTCTGCATGAGCCTTGTATGTGTAATCTGTTCAGAATGTGATGCATTTCAT
>JAOQMS010000009.1:25157748-25168167 GCA_027563885.1 Erythroxylum longipes | reverse complement strand
GATGAATTACTTCCCTTTGAAGCCCATTGAACTCTAGCCGTTGCTACATTTTCAAGAGGAAAGAGGTGCCTAGCCAATTACTCCAGGAGGAATCACAACTGGGAACCCACTGGAAGCATCCATGGTAGCAACTGTCAATGAAGAAGTCGACAGTGAGGAGGAGAGGATGATGATAGTGTCCGAAGGTCCTTTTTAGAGTGATAGAGAGTATGTGTCTTAATACAGTGTCAGCTTCCTTTAACCTAAAATGGTAGGTTTTTAAAGAAAATGGGTTATGGGTCGAGTTGCACAGTGGGTATCTTTCCGAAAATGGTTTGGGTATTCGAATGTTTGCTATGGCGACAGATAAGTCACCACGGTGAACTTTTCCTGAAAGTTTTACTGCTTTGTTGGCCCCTTTCGCCTCGGCGACATAATAAATCTTCGCCGCGGTTAACTTTTCCCAAAAGTTTTTTGCTTGGAACTCTTCATTCTTCACTGTGGCAACACATCCTCTTTGCCGCGACGAACTTCCTGTTGCACTGTTAACTTGTTTACTTGAATTCAACTCTTCCCTTTCCTTGACTCTACATCTTCTTCTTGATTCTCTTCTCCTTGAGTCTCCTACAATGAACAAATAGTAGTTTGAAGTATCAATTGTTCTCAGAAAATTAATTAGTACAATTAACACTCATTTTTGACAAATTTTACTCTCAAACTACATAAAATAAAGGTAGACACTCAAGAGTCAAATTAAGCATAAAATCTAGAAATAAAAGACAAAAAGTGTAGTAAAGGTCATGAAAATGTCGCCAATGTATATAATAAACTTGGACTCAATCAATCCCACTTAAGCACAAAATCTCATGCATCCTTAAACAAAGTCGGCCAATAGAATCCATACTCCAAGATTCATGCAGTAGTCTTGTTAGCTCTATAATGCCCTGCATACGATGAGCTATGATATTGTGTTAAAATTTCAGGCAATTCATCTTTAGGGACACACCTGTGAATTAAACTGTTCATCCCAAATATAATGAGAGCATTGAAATAGGAAATGGTTCCTTTGTTGATACGACAAATCGGATGGAAGAATACCATCTAAAAGGTAGTTTGCAATATCTGCAAACCAAGGAAGGAAAGGGTTATCTACGATCATCAAGGTCTCATTAGGAAAACTTTCCTCAATTTCCTCTTCTCTTCATGATGTCCTCCTTCAAGTCTCGATAAATGGTCTACTATGACATTTTCTACTCCCTTCTTGTCTTTAATTTTAATATTATACTCTTGGAGCAGGAGTACCCACCGGATGAGCCTAGCCTTGATATCCTTCTTAGGAAAAAGGTAACGTAGTGCTGCATGATCTGTGAAAACAATAACTTGTGAGCCTAAAAGATAAGAGCGAAATTTTTCATAAGCAAATACCACCGCAAGCAGTTCCTTCTCAATAGTTGTGTAATTCATCTATGCTACTATCAACGTCTTGCTTGAGTAATAAATAACATGCAACCTCTTCTCCTTCCACTAGCCAATTACATACCCAACAGCATGGTCGCTTGCGTCACACATAATCTCAAAAAGAAGAGACCAATCTGGCGATGACAAAATTGGTGTTGTTATGAGTGCCTTGTTCAACCTATTAAAAGAATCTAAATAGTCATCATCAAAAACAAAAGGCACATCTTTAACCAATAGATGAATTAGAGGTCTAGCAATAAGGGAAAAATCTTTAATGAACCGTCTATAGAACCTTGCATAACCAAGGAAAGCTCAGATGCCCTTGATATTGGTAGGAGGCGGTAACTTTTCAATTACTTCTGTCTTAGCTCGATCCACTTCAATCCCCTTATATGAAATCCTATGGCCTAATACAATTCCCTCTTGGATGATGAAATGACATTTTTCCCAATTTAAAACTAAATGTGACTCCTCACATCTTTGAGGCACTTTGTCTAAGTTAAGCAAACAATGATCAAAAGAATCTCCAAAGACAGAAAAATCATCCATAAAGTTTTCATTCATGTCTACGAATATGGCCATCATGCACTTTTGAAATGTGTTAGGTGCATTACATAAACCAAAAGGCATCCTTCAGTATGTAAAAGTTCCATACAGACATATGAAAGTGGTCTTCTCTTGATCTTTCGGGTATATAAATATTTAATTGTACACTAAATATCCATCAAGAAAGTAATAAAAAGAATGACCATCCACTCTCTCAATCATTTGGTCCACAAAAGGTAAAGGGAAATGATCCTTCTTGGTGGCCAAATTTAGCTTCCTATAATCAATACAAACTCGCCAATCTGTGACAGTCCTAGTGGAGATCTTTTCCCCTTTCTCACTTTCTATCACCATCATGCCACCCTTCTTCGGCACATACTGTACTAGGCTCACCCACTCACTATCTAAAATGGGGTAAATAATCCCTACGTCCAAAAGTTTCATCACCTCCTTTTTCACAACCTCTTGCATATTTGGATTTAACCCTCTCCGACTTTCTCTCACTGTTCTACATACTTCTTCTAGGTTAATCCTATGCATCACCACATTGGGGCTAATTCCCCTAATATCATAAATTTGCCACCCTACAACTCTTATCCTTTTTCCTAATAGTCTCCACCACTTTCTCTTCTTGCGTACAATTTAATTCATCGGAGATAATGATAGGTAAAGTGTGATTCTTCCCTAAAATGGTATATCTCAAATGGGAAGGTAAAGGTTTAAGCTCTAAAGTGGGAGGTTTAACAGTAGAGGGTGGTGTAGGCGTGCCAGTTCTCTCTAATCTTTCTAACTCAACTTCCTCACATAAATCCTCTTCCTTCATACTTTCATCTTTGAATATTTGATTCACTTCATCAAATCCTTCTTTAATCTCCTTCAAACACTCATGAATAACATCAATTTTCATACACTCATTTCCATCCATCGGTTTCTTCAAAGATTTTTTGATATTAAACTCAACCTGTTGATCACCAATTCTCAGCATAAGTTTTCGCTCATGCACATCAACTAATGTGCTACTAGTATTCATAAAGGGCCTATCCAAAATCAATAGACAATTCTTATTAGCTTCAAAATCCAACACAACAAAATGAATAGGAATTATAAATTTGTCCACTTTTACCAATACGCCTTCTACAACTCTTAATGGCCTTTTTATGGATTGATTTGCAAGTTGAATCAACATGGATGTTGTCTTGACCTCTCCTAGTCCCAGTTTCCTGAAAATAAACAAAGGCATCAAATTAATACTTGCACCTAAATCACATAAAAATTTAGAAGATTCAAAATCACCAACAATATATGGAATAGTGAAACTCCCTAGATCTTTCAATTTTGAAGGCATTTGGCTTAAGATGATGGAACTGCAATTTTCTGTCAATATTACCATTTGATTATCCTCCCAAGTACGTTTATGTGTGAGTATATCTTTCAAAAACTTCGAAAAAATTGGGCATGCTGTAGCAACACCCCACTACTATAGTTCATATCGGGATACCTTGAAGACATTCCAGTATATAATCTATAATAATGGCAACTTATCCAACTTAATCATGGCATCAACTATATATGTAAAAGTTACCAAACACAATACTAAAAAAAACTCAACTTCTCATTTTATTCATTCATAATAGTTTATATTGAAGTCATTAAAACCAATATTTACAACCTTACATAAGTTGTACATGACATATGTAAACTACTTAAGACAATTATAACTTTTCAAATGCCAGCTGACAGACATTTGATCCATATCTTAGTCCAAATTTTGCTTCTAGAAAATCTTAGGAATCTAGGTCTCCTGTCTTGTGCCTGAAAAGTCACGTTCCAATTTTGGATAAGTTTTGCGAACTTAATGAGTGAACCATCATTAATGATCTCACTCCAGGTTACACACAAATATCATACAACCAATCAAATTCACAACATTTCACTTCACAATAAGACATAATAAATACCATACACTTCACATACCTTCCTTCAGAATTTGTACAACCCAATCGGTCACATTATCATGACATATCACTGTAACATCACAACTTTACAAAGAATTCACAAGCATATGTTTCATAATCATAAATATACAAATGTAGATGCATATGAGACTCTAGATTCGTTATTATTTGTTGTGACCGAGTTCCTTTCAGATACAGAAACAGATACTGGCCCATTGGGCTCAGTCAGAAATAGAAATCACGGAGCAGAACTCTACATGCAGAATACATAGCTTATAGCTCTTTCAGACAGCTAATTTGTTCACAACGCCTTTATCTGAACATGCATTTTATGAAATACATCAAATGACAGAATATTCCATGAATAGCATTCAATTGTAAAGTACAGATAGAATCTTATAATTCATCGAACCTTATTCCGACATTAAACTTTCGTTGTGCATTCAGAATTAAGTTGCAAACATATGTCATTCAAATTTCATATGCAAATAGAACACTTCCAATAGATTCCCGACTATCAAACTCCTCGAACTATTAAAGTCCAGAATTCACATATAGATCACAAACAGCTTAATAATTGGAAGTTAAACAAAATCAATCAATCCTAGGAAGATCATCTAGGTTGACTCACAAATGTTCCCTTTCACTTATTGCCTTGAAGTCCCGGCAATGTCTGGATGTTGTCATTCAATATGTTCCTCTAAAACATATCATACATACACATATCGTAATTTTGCACAAATATGAATTTATTTATGCACATTCATGTATACTAAATATGTACAATGCATATTCATGAAAATTCCGGGTTCCTTATAATTATTCTTGTCATAATATTCATTCATATATCAATACTCAATTTAACCATCTAGACTTGTCTAAAAACATACTTTCGGGTCTACTTTGCATGATTATTGTCATCAGTAAAGTGAAGTAATTTGGAAACACTTCCTTCTAGAAAATTGTTCTCCCATGTCTTAAGTTTTGAATGACACCAAAATCATACAATTTTATTTAGTATTCTATGAATTATGCTCACAATACCACAGACTGTGTACATTTGAACTTTTGGCTAGTACATGATCATACCCTAGAAGGTGTACAGATCATATCTCTCAATTCCCATATCCAAAGATTATAAACATTATACCAATCAAAATATAAAAGAATAAACTACAACCTTTGTGAAGACACTTTTGTCTAATTCGGCTTCTATCAATACAATTTATTCAATATAAATAGGATATGATTTCTGTCTTGGGTAGTACTACAGTCTCAGTCAAGACTCAGTTTCAAGCTAGATTTTGAAAGGCTTAGAGACAGAATTAGAATTCAACTTCTTCAAGAAAGTTGTATCCATATGACTCTACTTTAATCTAAATTAAGAATTAACTCATTTAAAAATCTACAGATGAAGATATACTCAAAATACTGAAGCATGTTGAATGAAAATATTCCAGTTCACTTCCTCATTTTTATCCCAAATTCATCAATCAAATCTTTCCCAAATGACTTCAGATGGATCTAAATTTTCATGAAGAGGAAGAAAAATCTTTCCCGAATTACTTCAGATGGATCTAAATTTTCATGAAGAGGAAGAAAAATGTGTTAGGAATCTATTAGTTTAAGTTTCAAGTCATTTGGAGGTTGTATGAAAAATTTATGTCCAAAATACTTAAAGGTATTTAGTAAAAATACTCTAGTTCATATGCAAACTTCAAAAAAAAATTCATACACGCAAACCATCACCTTCTTCTTCCTTTCCTCTTTTATCCAAAATTCACATACATTTTAACACCAAGTTCACTCCCATTTTCTAGATTACTTCACCACAAACACAGCATCATTCCATGCTCATTCACAAACCAATTTGTTTTCATGAAATCATCAAACTCTAATAAATTGATTAAACCTCTTCAACTACATAATTTCATTCATGAAACCTATCCTTTTCCATAACATGATATCTCTTTTATCAAACACTTTATTATCAAAATTCTATTATTTTTACTTCAGTTTCAGATCAGTAACATCAAAACACATTTTAACAATTCATGATTGATCATAAACCCCAAAATAGTGCCTATTCCATATTTTTCCATATCACATGTTCTGCAATTTTTTTTCAAATTTTCTTAAGCAAATTTCGGGTCAGATTTATATGACCATTTTGACCTAGACAATGAGGTATTTAGGTAATACCTTCTACTAAACAAATGTTCCAAAATGTCTTAAGTGTCTAATGAAATCAATTTCATGCATTTTGGTTCAGTATCGTGCAATTTATAATCAAAAAGCTATAGACTGTTCCCAAACCATAATAGAACACAATTTTCAACTTCAAGCCAAATTCCAAGACTCTTAATGATAGATTTCAAATTCGATTCATTCATGAAAATGTATCCCTATGTCTCTAGTTTACTTTGAATCAAACTCCATCAAATTTTTATATTCACAAATCAAGTTATGTTCTAAATATAGATGTATGCTTAATAAAACACTGCATATAACATGCTCCAGCTCACTTCAATCTTTCATCTTGTTAAGCATATCACTGAATCTGCTTCTTCCTTCACCACCTACACATGCATCAACACCATTCACACATGCATTCATTTATCTTCCTACACCACTCATGCATGCACCCATTTACAAACATTAAAACATCATCAAATTGTCATTTACACTACCCATACAACTTAAAGCAATAAAACATCACTTACTTGATTCACACTTCAAATCCTCCAGCAAAAAATTCAAAAATGGAGAGAGCAAATAATGGGTTTCGGTGATGGCAAAGTAAAAAGGAAGATGTTGTGTTTGGTGGAGACAAAACAAAAGAGCTGTAGATTGTTTCTTACTCAAACATGACTTAGGTGGCTTCATCATACAATGCCACATGTCACCTTTGCATGTAGCCCATTTGTTATCAATGTAAGGCTACCACTTGTCACTAAGTAATTTGTCCAATTGTAAATTCTTAATAGGTCCATTTGTCACATTTCTATTTGTCTCTTATTTCTATATTTTTCCTAGTCTAAATTACCTCAAATTTTCGATAAATCTGTAAAATATTCGAACTGTCTCCAAAAATATGAAAATAATTCTATTACACACCAATTAAATTTTCAAGACAATTAATCCATAATTCACAAAAAATTTCAAAATAATAACTATTATCACCAAATAAATTTTTAACATAAATAATCCACGATTCACATTTTAATCGCATTTATACATCAATCACACCCGAAAAATGTCAATGAATGCATGTACAATTATTTCATGAATAACAATATTATTCACGTGCATGTGTATGGCATATAATGCATGAAATGCATTTCTAAATTCTTGATAAAATCTTTTATATCAAACATCCAAGGGTTCTAACCCTAATAATGGGATAATGGGATGTTACACATGCACTCCAAAACTTCCACCAATGACAAATTAATCTGTAGCTTCTTCAGCTTCTCTAAAAATTTAGAAAACTGAGTGTCTACCTAATGTTGTTTTACTCTCTGTGGATATAGGAGTTTGGGCTTGTACGATGGTGGTAAATACAACCTTCCTTCTTCCTTTTCTTCTTCTATCTCCTTACTTTTCTCCTTTTCTTGGCTGTCCCTTTTCACACTTGGCTCTTCCATCTGCTTTCCAATTTGAAGTATAATAGCTTTGAGTTGCTCCCTTAGAATGACCTCAGTATTGCTCGATAAGATAACTGCACATCGAGAAAATAAAGCATCAATAAGTTGACTTACCTGAACCTTAAAGTTATGGATCGATGAGGCATGGTTCTTCACGATCTGGTCAAATTTTGTCTCCATCCTCTTTTGACTCTCTTCCTAGCTTGCAAACATCCTTTTCTAACTCTCTTTTTGAGCTATCAGTTTGGAATCAAACATCTCCATAAACTTGTCCAACTTACTCTTTATTGCCCCAATTCAATCTTGTTAGAATCCCGAAGGTCCTTGTGGTCTTGCTTGGCCACCTGCATTGTTAGTACTCCAAGAGAAATTTGGATGATTTTTCCATCCCGGATTATAAGTAATAGAGAACAGGTTATTACCTCACTGTGGCTCGCCCATGTATTTTACCTGTTCGGTACAACCAGCTCCTAATAGGAAACACTCTGCTAAGCCATGGTTGTTCTACCCACATGGCTCACATTGAACTTTCATCACCTTTATTGTAGAGGAGGATGTTCCTTGCATATTGTTCAGCTACTTAGTAAGAGTCGTGATTTGAGCCTACAAGGTAATAACATAATTAATGGGTATCATAACATTTTGTTCCTTCTGCCCCTGTCTACTCCTCTCGCGTGACCACATGTAGCTATTGCTCGCTAGCTCCTCCAAAAGATCATGAGCTGCTTCCACTGTCTTCCTCTTTAATGAACCTCCAGTTGCTACATCGATGGTTCCTCTGGTGCTCAGATTCACTCCATTGTAGAACGTCTGAATCAGGAACTCTCTCGGTAGGTTTTGATGGGGACAGCTTCCTTGAAGTTCTTTAAATCTCTCTTAAGCTTTGTAGAGAGATTCCCCGTCATTTTGCTAGAAATTTGTAATCTCCTTGATAATCCTCTTCGTCTTCGTTAATGGGAAATATTTGGCGAGGAATGCTCGGGCAAGCTACTCCCAAGTCATAATCTGGCCTGAATTCAATGAGTTGTACCATGCTTTAGCCTGATCCTTTAACATGAATGAAAATAGTCTCAACTTCACTGCATCGTCGTACATTATGTTGAATCGAAATATGTTGCAGATCTCTAAGAAATTTACGATGAGGTCATTTGGATCCTCATTGGATAGCCCGTAGAACTGTACATTATTTTGTATAATGTTGAGTAGTGTCAGCTTTATCTCGAAATTATTTGCTTGGATCACCGATCTCACTACTCCTTGAGGACTAAAGCCTAGCCTCATGAAATCCATCAGAGTCCTCTCCAGTCCTCTTTGCTCTCCTTATTCATCCATATCCTATTGTGAAAAGTTTAGATGCTTTGCCCTTCTCAACTCTCTTTCGTGTCTCTTAATGTCAGGAAACTCATCTTCACTACTTTCTTTCATTCTTCGCATGCTCCTTGTGCTCATGCCCTTGTAATTCCATAAGGAAAAGTATAAAAATTCTTAAATCAAAGTAATCTAAATTAAACAAGATGCTAAACAATCAATCCCTGGTAACGACACCAAAAACTTGTCGATGGTAAAACCTATCTACTGGTTTTACACTCAAAAACTATAAGTGAATAGGTCGTGACTTATAGTTAAAAAAAAACGGATATCAATCCCACTAGGATTGATGCCCAGACACTACTTAATTTAGACAAAACTTTGTTTAAGAAATAAAATTGTTTAATGCAAATAATTGAAAAATTAAATTAAAATTAAAAATACTAACACAAAGCAGTAAACAATACCAAAATGCAGAAAAATTGAAATTCAAGAATCTAAAGACTAGAGATTACTTTTTTCCCTATTTTGTCTTCCTCTTATTTTATTAATCGAATTGTGTCTCACCCTAGATTTTTTATTGTATTAATTACCCTCTCTCAAGGTATAATTAATTGTCCCTAATTGAATTAAAGGGAATCAATTAGACGATCTCTCAACCTACCCAATGACTCTACCAATTTAACTAGTTATTAAACTATCATATCGGTGATCAATTGAATTCGCTGAGATCTCTCTTCTAACTAACCAATTGACGTGATGATTGTACGTCTATAGGCTGCTAACTCTCGTTGTACAATCCTACACAATTAATCTTACTTACTCTCTCGATTTATTGCAAATAACAAATAAAACCACCAATCATCAAAGACAACTTCATTCAATTCAATAAAATAGGAGTTCTAACAAAATAGTTGAAAAGTAATCCCTAAAAATAAATCAGCCACTCATGGTCTCCATAACGTCATCAACATTTAAATAAATCATTTTACAAAGAATAGAAGAAGTAAATTTGATAGAAAATTGTATAAGGAAACTCCTTCTCTTCTTTTCCAAAATATGGAAATTTTGGTGTTGATGTGGTATTTTCTCCAATCTTGATGATGATCCTTAACTTCAATCCTTCCTCAAGGCTTCAAACTTGTGTTCTTTACTCAAGGATGGTGTTTCTACAGAAGGGTTTCATCTCCCCCTTGATGATGGAGGCTTAATTATCCTTTAATAGTCTAAAAACCCTAAGTTTAATGAGGCCCCACGTATTATCTCGGATTGTAATTCCCACGATCGTGGGAGTTGACATAATTCCTATGATTGTGCGAATTGGCAACAAATGGAATCCTCTTTTCTTCTCCTCTTTGATCTCTAGCTCAATCTCCAAGTTTCTCAATCTTCCTACCTATATAAAAATTGTAACACCCCACTCCCGCCGGACCGAACCCGATATCGACAATGATATCCGAATCCGTGCCCCGCGAGGGTGGCGTGTCACATCACTTCACTAAACAAAAGTCGGTATAAATTTTTTT
>JAOQMS010000009.1:25138365-25151388 GCA_027563885.1 Erythroxylum longipes | reverse complement strand
GAGGACGTAGGTCTTAGCACCGAACCTCTATAAATATTGTGTTCCTCTCTTCTCTATTCCTTTACATTTCAATTTGTATTTGTTTGTTTTGTGTGTTCTAATTATCTATTTTGTAGCGCTTTACGAAAAAGATTAAAAGATCTATTCAACCCCCCTTCTAGATCGTTTTCAGATAACAAAATCTGAACAAATAAAAAAAGCAACATTCAAGATAGGGTAGAGAGAGAAAGTTGAAAGAACACAATACAAGCTTGCTTCTCTCTTCCTTCTTCCTCTTCTTTTCCTCTTTTTGGTTGCCTCCTTTGTTGCTGCCTTGTTTTCAGTGCCAGAACCCCCTTATTTAGGTCTTTAAAATGAATATATAGTGTCTTGGGGTCAAAGAAACCTAGTTTTTGCTAAATAAGGGAATAAAAATCGTGTCTGTGTGGTCAATGTCCGTTAGGTAGACTTAATGTCTGCTAGGCGGACCTTATCGGGTCTCTGGAGCAGTTTGGATAGTGAATTTCTGTTAAGCAAA
Organism: Erythroxylum longipes; assembly: GCA_027563885.1. NCBI lineage: Eukaryota > Viridiplantae > Streptophyta > Magnoliopsida > Malpighiales > Erythroxylaceae > Erythroxylum > Erythroxylum longipes. The sequence goes on along the minus strand of JAOQMS010000009.1, from coordinate 25,150,871 downwards.
CATTATGTCCGTTAAGCGGACATTCACGGGTCTGTTAGCCTTCTTTCTCCGCTCATGTCCGTTTGGAGGGATATGATGTCTATTAGGCGGACATACCCTGAGCATCTTCATAAATATGCACTTTTGACCCTTCAGAATTCCAAATGGGGTCTTCATGAAGGTTGTAGTGCTCGGAGTCCTCTGCGAAAACGTACTTGAATGACTCTAATTTGACATCTATAATGAAAGTTATGTCTTTTGCCCCAAAATCTCTCCAATTGTATGTATCAAGCAATAGAGTTGAAATGTGTGAGAATTAATCAAATAAAGTGCATAATTCACTTGAAGATAAGTCAAATTAGTTCCAATTCATCCCAAAATCATATATAAATAATTTGAATTATCAAATTCCCCCACATTTGAACCATTGCTTGTCCCTAAGCAAAAACGAAAGAAAACTAAATACTAAATCCACAAACAAGATATTGATTCCACTTTCGTAGGTGCACTGTGGCATTTAGCATATGCCATAAGCCTTTAAACCACTATATGTCCATAATGGAGGAGTTATAATCTCTTGAGGGTTTACTTAAAACGAACGATACCCACAAACATTTTCTTTCCATCATTCCACACCTAATAATCATCATAGTTCAATCCAAAAAGTTGAAAGCATTATAGGTAAGAATTGAAATATAGACATAAGGCCACATAATACTTCATAAATTAGATCACAAACAGAGCAACAATAAGACATCATAATGTTTCAATTAATCAAAATCACATGCCATGAATGATGTCTCTCATAAAGCATTCACTTCCACACAAGTGTTTAAGGGTGACTCTCAATCATCTTCTAATGCATATCTCTTATCATAAGCTTGCATTTTATCTACTTCTCCACTACTCCCATCTATGATATATCCATGAATCAAAAAGGTCTTTATTCATTTGGTTGTGATGTGGCTAAGGGGTAAAGTAGGCTAAGAAAGAACAGACAGGAATTCAAACATTCAATAATTAATAGAGCAGAAACTATAGATATTACAATCATCATTGGCAAATTTTATTGAAAAATTGCCCAATAACCATAATACTTAGGAAACTCCACCAATATTATCAAAATTTCCCATCATTCTTTCACCTTGAGATTTAAAGTGAACATGTGCAGTTTTCAAAAACATCATTTAGATGCTAATTCTTTTTTTCCTTTCTTTTTTTTTTCTTTTTCACTTTCTTTTTGCTTTTATTTTTTATTTTTCGTTTTAGTATGTTCCTTCAATTTTTATAGAAAACACCCCTACACTTCTTTCTTTGTATACGTATCAATAAGACTATTGAATACACAACATTTATGGCTCTACTAACTATTGAACAAAGGTAAATTGGTTTTTCTTGGTTCAAGGTTCTTTGGAATAGGTTTACAAAGAAAAGGCTCAATTATAATCAATAGGCTCAAAGGGTTCAATAGGGGATTGATATATGAACAGGTTTAGCTATTTGGCTCAAGCTCAATCCTAGTGCCTTTTATCACTTTCATGAACATACCATAGTTGATTATGTAACCTCGAAAAGATGCAATGCAAGTTCTAGAAGTAAACATACACAGAAGGGAAAATTATGTCACTCAAAAGAAAAAAAGGATTGGGTGCAATTCTTTAGGCTCAAAATAGCTCGCTTGGTGATGTTTTCTCATTCATTAGCACGCTCATTCAACCAATTTAACATTGTAGCATCTAATTGTGACAAGGTATGCAATCAATTTAATCATGTTATACATCTTAGTTAAGATCAATCTTACCCATAATACAATTAACTCACTAAATTGGATTATAACGAAAATTAGAATGTGAAAGATGTATAAGTATGCAAGTATGCAGGATGAAAATATACAAAATTAATTAATGCAAAAATACACAAAACAAAGGTTTTTTTTGTTATGGAAATTGTAAGATACTTCACTGCAAAATAATGCATGGAAAATCATCAATTTATCCTCCCTCACAGTTAGAATCAACATTGTCCTGAATGTTGGATAAGATAAAAAGAAGAATAATGCGAAGAATGGAATAAGGAGTAAGGGTAAAGAAACCCCCTAAGATAACTGATTGCATTGTCCAAAAACCAAATTCCACACTGTGTATTCCTATCTCCAACAAGCTAGACATAACAAAATTATGGAGATAGATAAAATAATACTGAAGTTGTCCTTACAATTTGCCCAAGTGAAAGAAATAAAATAAACATAAGGTCAAACAAAAATAAAGTGCGAAACTAAATGCTTGAAATTGAAAATGCACATGCAATCCTAAGATACTATGGTATCCCTTCAAGCTCTATCCCAGGGAAGAGAAGAACAAAATAAGAGAAGAAAATGTAGGGAAATCTGAGTGCGAAGGTGAAAGGTGTGGAGGTGGGAAGAAGAAATTGGGGTGGGGGGGTGTTGGGGGAGGAGAGAATACAGGGGAGAGTGCGGGAAAGATTAGGGGAAAAGGGTTTTAAAAACTGAGTTCGAGTAATGTCCGTTAAGCGGACGTAATGTCTACTGAACAGACCTTCTCGGGTTTAAAATTTTGTTTTGAGGTTGTTTAGTCCGTTAAGCGGACCTTATCAGGTTTCCTTAGGTGCAGATGCTGAGTAATGTCCGTTAAGCGGACGTAATGTCCGCTAAGCGGACCTTCTTTATTTTCTATGCCCATTTCACTTTGTTCACTCCTATTTTTCCCCTTCTAACTACTTAACGATACCATAGGACTATATGCATGATGGATGAATGAAAATAGTAAAAATATTAAATGAAGCAAAGAGACATTGCAACTTACCTCCCCCATACATAACATGGGTCTTACCTCAGGATTGATGAGTCGGGATTACGCTATTCCTCATGCTAATAGGAGGTGTCAATGGCATGTCTCATAAACACTAACCCTATGCAACACACAATAAACTAAAATAAGAAGATATAAAAAATGAAATTAATAAAACAACAAAAAGAGTTAGAAACGTTGGGTTGCCTCCCAACAAGCGTTAAGTTTAATATCCTTAGCTGGACTAGGCGATGATGATGTCAATTTTGGAATGTGATAGTCGAAATATATCCAACCATCTCTCCCTTAAAATAGTGCTTGAGTCGCTACCTATTGACCATGAACGACTTTTGTTCATCCCTTCTAATCTCCACAGCTCCGGAGGAGAGAATACAGGGGAGAGTGCGGAAAAGATTAGGGGAAAAGGGTTTTAAAAACTGAGTTCGAGTAATGTCCGTTAAGTGGACGTAATGTCTACTGAACGGACCTTCTCGGGTATAAAATTTTGTTTTGAGGTTGTTTAGTCCGTTAAACGGACCTTCTCAGGTTTCCTTAGGTGCAGATGCTAAGTAATGTCCGTTAAGCGGACGTAATGTCCGCTAAGCGGACCTTCTCTATTTTCTATGCCCATTTCACTTTGTTCACTCCTATTTTGCCCCTTCTAACTACTCGATGATACCATAGGACTATATGCATGATGTATGAATGAAAATAGTAAAATATTAAATGAAACAAAGAGACATTGCAACTTACCTCCCCCATACTTAACATGGTTCTTACCTCAGGATTGATGAGTCAGGATTACGCTATTCCTCATGCTAATAGGAGGTGTCATTGGCATGTCTCATAAACACTAACCCTATGAAACACACAATAAACTAGAATAAGAAGATATAAAAAAATGAAATTAATAAAACAACAAAAAGAGTTAGAAACGTTGGGTTGCCTCCCAACAAGCGCTAAGTTTAATATCGTCAGCTGGACTAGGCGACGATGATGTCAATTTTGGAATGTGATGGTGGAAATATATCCAACCATCTCTCCCTTAAAATAGTGCTTGAGTCGCTGCCCATTGACCATGAACGACTTTTGTTCATCCCTTCCAATCTCCACAGCTCCATGTGGGTATACTTTAGTCACCACGAAAGGTCCAGACCATTTTGACCGCAATTTCCCTGGAAACAATTTTAAGGGAGAGTTAAATAGCAATACTTTTTGACCATGTTTAAATTCTGGCCAATGGATGTGCTTGTGATGGAAAGCCTTGGTTCTCTCCTTGTACATTCTAGCATTCTCAAAAGCATCTAGGCGTAACTCATCTAACTCATTCAACTCCATCAGTCTCCTCTGATTTTCCATACTAAGTTTGTGGTTTTCTGCCATTAAAATCCTGTGAACACAAATATAAGGGCTAATTCCCTTTATGGCAGCAATATTCCATGCAATAACTGATTTATGTTCATGTAACACCCTTAATAACTTCTCTTCTTGAAAGGAATTCAAAGAAGAAGAAATGATAACTAAATAAGTAATTGATTCTCCCAAGAATGCATACCTCAAATGAATTGGAAGCTGTTTCAATTCAAGTTCTGGTGGACTCAATATGGAAGGTAATAATTTCGGTTTAGGAGGGCCCAATTCTTCAATTTAAGGTCTATACCTAAAACCATTACCTTGCAATCTATATACATAGTCCACTAACTTATCATCCAATTCATTCTCATCTATTCCTAAAGCTAGGCATGTCTCTAAAGCATCATCATACATTAATTTAGGAATAGATTCAAGTGTCAGAGAATCAATCACATCTATCCTATAGGTGACTTCTTCGAAAGAGGGTCTCTTTAAAACCTTGAAAATGTTAAACACCTTTTTCTCACCACCGACTCTCAATGTCAACTTACCATCTGGGATGTCAATCAATACTCTACCAGTGGCTAAAAATGGCCTTCCTAAGATTATAGGAACCTATACATCGAAATCCATCTCAAGCACAACAAAGTCAGCTGGAATTATAAGCTTACCAACTTTCACCAGTAAATCCTCAACTATACTAATAGGATACCAAACTGATCTATCGGCAAGTTGCAATGAGATTGTAGTTGGTTTGAGTTCACCAATTCCAAGCCTTTTATAAAGAGACAAAGGAATAAGATTAATGCTTGCTCCTAAGTCACATAAGCATTGAAAAACATTAGAAGCTCCAAAATGACAAGGAATAGTGAAACTCCCTGGATCTTTTAACTTAGGAGGTAGTTTATTTTGTAAAATAGAACTACACTCCTCCGTTAAGGCTACAGTCATAAAATTGTCTATCTTATTTTTGTTAGAGATGATTTCCTTCAAGAACTTAGTGTAAGCAGGCATCTCAGCAAGTACTTCTGTGAAAGGTATATTGATATGGATCTTCTTGAAAAGGTAAAAGAATTTGTGAAATTTGGAATCATCATGTTTCTTCCTTACCCTTTGGGGGTATGGTATGGGTGGCATAAAGGAAAATTCTAAACTTGGTGAGGACTCTTTTCTTGGTTCATTTTCCTTAGGCCCTTCTTCTTCATTCAAATTCTCAATTTCATCATTCCTTGTTTCACTAATCTTCCAATCCTTCTCCTTAAGAACCACACCTTCTACCACGTTACCACTCCTCAAATAAATTGCCATACAATGTTGTTTTGGATTCACTTGAGTATTGCTAGGTAGCTTTCCCTTACCTCTTTCCCTTACCTCTTTTTCCACTTGATTGATTTACATCTCTAAATTTCTGATGGTAGCTTGGTTAAACTGAATGTTCTACTCCATTATGTTCATTGCTTGGGAGCTAGCTTGAGTACTTTAATCCATCTTGCTCATAAGTTGAGCAAACATATCCTCAAGCCTATCCACTTTTTTCTCTAAAGGGGAAGAGAATTATTGTTATTGTGCAGAGGATGAAGGAGTTGAATACTGCGATTTTTGTGGCACTTGGAACCCAGATGGTCTCATTGGTTATGCAACCCCTTGATTTTTCCATGAAAAATTAGGATGAAATTTCCAACCTTCATTGTAGGTGTTTGAGAAAGGATCAAATCTCTGGCCTTGTCTACGAACATAGTTGACCTCTTCCTCTAGCATTGTTGCTTCCATGTTCATACAACCAGTTGTTGTATGCCTAAATCTACCACAAAGAGTGCAAGGATCCCTACTAGACTTGTTGTCGTTCATCAACATATTCAACTTCTTATTTATCTCAGCAACTTAGTAAGCCATGTTAAACCTAGATCCCACTTCATTAAGAGTAGCCGCCTTGCTCCTAGTCACCTTACAATGTGAATTCTTCGCAACTTTCTTGAAAATATTCCATAACTTTTGGGAATTCAGGTTACTAATATTCCCACCAGTATTTAAGTCCACCAAAGTTTGATTTTGATCTGTGAGACCATAATAGAAGAACTAGGTTAAGGAGTAAGTGTCAAATCTATGGTGAGGACACTGGTTAAGTAGATCATTAAATCGCTCCCATGCTTTATGAAAATTTTCTCTTTCCTTCTGTGAGAACCAGTGTATCATCTTCCTTAGTTCAAGAGTTTTATGGTTGGGTACCACTTCATCATGAAAGTCTCCATCACCTTATCCCAATTATCAATAGAGTCTACCTCCAAACTCAATAACCAATTTTGTGCTAATGCCTTCATGCAGTAGGGAAAACACCTTAGCCTCAACTCATCTTCAGACAATCCATACAACGGAAGAGTTTGAACTGTCACTTAAAAGTCTCTCATAAAAGCTAGGGCATCTTCACTCGGCATCCCATTAAATTGTGGCAACATCGATAGATGAATCTGCTTCAGCTCATAATTCCTTGCTGCTGCAGTTAATCTAATGCAAGAAAGGTTATCAACAATAAACGGCATCTGATAATCCCTGATTCTTCTCACCGCAGGATTAACAACCACCGGTTCAGCTTGGTTTCCTCCATTGAATTGTTCGTTCCCCATCTCTTGCTCTTCATCCAGAATTGGATCTTAATTATTATTTGCCACCGCTCTTCTTCTTTGGGCATTATTCCTTTTACAAGTGCGTTCAATTTTAGGATTCAATTTAAGTAACTGATCGTCAATCAAATTTCTTGAACGCCTTAAGTGGATGTAGCTCCTGAAATAGAACAAAGAGAAAAGATTTTAAAGGTGATTAATGGATGAAAATTTAAGGTAATAATAAATAAATAAATAAATAACTAGAATTAATAGTAGCAAATATAAATTAGTTCCCAGGTAATGGCACCAAAAACTTGGTTAACTTTATCTGTAAGTGCACAAAGTTGTTCCTAGTATTTATACATCAAGTATTCCGAGGTCGTATCCCACGAGGACTAAAATACTCACTACTAAATTAATCCTAATTACTTAAATAAAAAATGACAAGAAATTTAAAAGATGATTGGATTTGAGTGAACAATTAATTGTGACAAATGTAAATAAACAACCAAGAGAAAATTTTGATGCTGAGACTTAGGGCTTCGAGATTCACCAATTTAAGAAATTGATCGATAAATTATGGAATTGATTGAATGACAAGTTATAACAACAGCTGCACAAATTCACTTATATTCTCTCTCAAGGCATACAAGAATACCCAACTAGTTGATTACCATTTCTCAATGTGAAACCTAACTAGTCAAATTCATTAAGAACAAGCAACCCTAAGTTATCACACTAGTTTAGGATATCTTTATCTCTAAATCTAATGTGTTTATCTTCCTAATGCACAAATCACACTTAACCTCTTAGTCCATCATATGATTCCTAAGATTGCATCTATGGTGATCAATCATAGAAACAATAATGAAGCTCAAGAAAGATAAATATAACTCAAGAACTTTCATTCAACATCAATCAATCCATAAAACATCAATCAATTCCCAAAATAGGCTACATTCCTAACCCTAAATGGGGTTTAGTTCTAACACATGATAACAGAATCTGAACAAATAAAAACAAGCAATATTCAAGATAGGGTAGAGAGAGAAAGTTGAAAGAACACAAAACAAGCTTGCTTCTCTTATCTTCCTCTTCTTTTCCTCTTTTTGGGTGCCTCCTTTGTTGTTGCCTTGTTTTCAGTGCCAGAACCCCCTTATTTAGGGATTTAAAATGAATATATATAGTGTCTTAGGGTTAAAGATACCTAGTTTTTGCTAAATAAGGGAATAAAAATCATGTCTGTGCAGTCAATGTCCGTTAGGCAGACTTAATGTCTGCTAGGTGGACCTTATCGGGTCTCTGGAGCAGTTTGGATAGTGAATTTCTGTTAAGCGAACATTCACGGGTCTGTCAGCCTTCTTTCTCCGCTCATGTCCGTTTGGAGGGATATGATGTCTATTAGGTGGACATACCCTGAGCATCTTCATAAATATGCACTTTTGACCCTTAAGAATTCCAAATCACTCCTCGGGGTCTTCATAAAGGTTATAGAGCTCGGAGTCCTCTGGGAAAACGTACTTGACTCTAATTTGACATCTATAATGAAAGTTATGTCTTTTGCCCCAAAATATCTCCAATTGTACCTATCAAGCAATAGAGTTGAAATGTGTGGAATTAATCAAATAAAGTGCATAATTCACTTGAAGATACGTCAAATTAGTTCCAATTCATCCCAAAATCATATATAAATAATTTGACTTATCACTAAGTTATTCTTTTTTCAACTTAAATAACTTTTTATTTCATAAACATAGCTGCTTAGAAAATGACCTTTATAGTTATTAATAGAATGAACTTTATATCTTGGAATATAAAAGAAAATAACATCCATTATAAGCTAGTAATAATAAGACTGAGCAACATTGAATACCACACCTGCATCATACATCGTCTAGGCATTGATATGCTTATATTATAAGTTACTTCTTTAGATTGTAATGTACTATAAATTGAAGGTTGAGTTTTATGAGTTGTTAGTGGAGTAAAAATTATTAGACAAATAGCTTCTTTCATTGCTCACATCAGTTTTAGCAATCCCTTTTTGTTGGGTAAGAATACAACCTTTAACATTTCTAGTATCTTCTTGACCAATGCAGAAAGAACTTTCACTACCAATTTTTTAGTTCAGTTTTTGCCTTCTTTCTTTCACATTCTAGTACTCTTTAAGCAAAATTTTCACCTGCCATTTCACATTATGACTACATTCTTATCAAGCTCCATATTGATATGTGTAGTTTATGCTATGTTTTGATAGGGGTTTTAGTGTGTTTATAGGTGTTTAATGGATGATTATTGCATGTTTAGGCTTATAATTATGTTAATGTGATTGTTTGTTTATGTTTTAAGTGTTATGTGGTTTAGAGCATGATTTTGGATCTTAATCTTATGTTCTTGAGGTGTTTTGATATATTTGTGAGTGATTGAAATCAGATAAATGAAGATTGAAGGAAGTTTGAGCATGTTTGGGCTAACATGGAGTGTCATGGTCATGACAAAAGACTTTTCCCGAATGTCACGATTGTGACAGAAGGTTTTTTATGTATAATTATTATCGTGAAAGACACTTGCCAAACACAGGATTTTTCATTTGTTTTGATGTTTGAGGGGCATTTTTGGAACAAAGTGACCTAGGTAAGACCTAGAAAAAACCCTAAGTCACACATTTATTATAAATGAACATAAAGAGACCAAAATGAGCAGCCTCTATTTTACCAAATTAAGATTAATCAAGGAAGATCGAGAAGGGAGCATTGCATAGTTCCAATTGTTCTAGCATTTCCAGATCAATCCACATCAAGTTCTTTCTTCTTTGTTTATTTTCTTTAAGTTTGATGTATGACCTATGATTGAAGATGCTATACACATATATTATGTTTTAATTTTCAGATTAGGATTTGTTCTTGAGTTATTTTGTGACTTGATTATTGTTTATTTCAATACAATGTTATGGTGTTGTGATATTTAGGTATGCTTATACTTTGATAATAAATCAAGAGAGTGAGTCAAAAGCAATCCAATTAGGTTAGGTAATGAGAGTTAACGACCTAATAAGTCACGTAAATATCAAATTGATAATCATACAAAGAGAGATCTTGTGTGAAAACTCAATTATCCGATAGATCACTTAAGAACTAGTTGAAAAATGTTAGGTTGCTTTTGTGAATCAAGAGATTGCAAAATCTAGAATTTCGTAATCAATTATGGTTAAATGATTAGGTCTTAAGAGAGAGTAATCAACCCCTAAAAAATATATGATTGACAACCAATTGAATCAAAGGTGGTTAAGGAAGCAAAAAAACGATATAATGAATCCTAGGCTTTCCAAATAGTGTAAATGGTGCAACACAAGGCAATTTTTAAAATCACCCTATCCTTTTTTAAGTGTATATACATTTTGCTAACTGATATAATTATATTTATCTATGCATTATGAGAACAATAGATTTGTATTGTATTTTGTATTCGATTCTAAATAATATGGGAATATTTGCATTGAAAAAATAGATGTGAAATAGTTTCAATCTTAGCTTTAGATAAGAGACATTTAGGATCAAAACTCCCTAAACTTCCAAACCATCTTTCTTTCTTTTTTTCAGTCGATTCTTAATAACTAACCAGCTGATAGCAGCGGCCTTAGGAGAAAGGAATTTCTTCTAAACTAGCTCATACCAGGGAAACTTGGGTTAAACACCTCTGAAAAGCTTCTAATAGGAGGCATTGCTAAATTCAGGAGAATTGCAACCATTATTTATAGGTTTATCTTCATGATAGATGGATAATTAACCATATTTATACCCTATATTTGATGTATTTTTGCTTGATATTTTATATTTTATGTATATTTGATAATTAATTTACTCCAAGTGTGTTTATAGGCTTTAATTGCCTTCACGAACTTAAAAAAGAAGAATTTGAACGAAAACGCGACATAAAATGAAGATTTGAAGAAAAGACGGGATACAAGATTGTGCATCAACCTATGTCCTTCTCTCGGGCCGTGCATAATCACAAATTTTAAGTATTTTAGGTTATACACAGTCTAGTACACACTTGTGTATCTCCCATAACCCTAAAATTTACTATAACAAGATGTGTTTGGAGGCAAAATAGAGGAGCATATATGCAGAGAAGTTCAGAGACTTTCAGAGGTGACTTAAGGGACAATTTTGATATAAAGAAATGAAAAACAAGAAGAAATCATCAAAAGATTCAAGAAAATACAAGATCAAATCTCTACCTTGCAAGAACATTCGATATGAGCTAAAGGGGAGATTTATAATTATGAACCCTTTATTTTCTATTCATTTTTCTTTTTGTTATTGTTTGATCTCTTCTTCAATCATGTGTAACTAAATTTCTTGAGTGTCTAGGTAGGATAAACCCTATGTTTATGCTATATCATGTTTTGATTCTTTTATTTAATGCAATTGTTTGATTGATATATTGTGATTCAATCACGTGTTTAGTTTATGTTCTAATAGATCCAGAATATTAGATCATAATCTGAGTTCATAAAATAGAGACTGATAAATCTTGTGTATGAATAGATCCATCGTAGTTGAAAGGAGTTATTGCAACCCTGGAGGTAGGATCATGTAAATCATCCAGATTAGGGTCAACCCTAATAGCGCAATTCACAAATCAGTAAAACAATCTTAGTACCTTTAACATGAATAATATCGGTTGATAATTCTAAGATTAGTTGTTAATGGTCTCAAATGAGTTATTAGCATACCTTACAAATTTCAACGGTTCAATAAGTTAATGTGGCTGTAAAAAAGGTAGCATTCGCAGACCAAAGCCTGCTATAGAAAGATATTGATATGTTAAAGTTATAAAAATAATCAAGATTAGGGCAAATGGCGCACCTTAACTCTTATAAAATTGGAATCGTCTTATCTAATTTAAGACTTTATAACAAGGCCTTGATAACTTTGTGAAAGATTCCTATAAAAGGTTTCATTAACTCCTAATTCCTATCGAGTAGACCTTGCTGCTGTGAGAATTCTTAATTCATGAGTTGTAAGGAGGGGCTTGTGTCACCACAAACAGAGACTAAAGCAAGTGTTAGATTCAAGGCTGGTGTTAAAGATCCTCTACCACCTGGCAAACAGCTGATTGTCAGCAAGTGGGTAGACTCTGTTAAGTTGAAATCAGACGGTATTTTGGATTGTTACAAAGCTTAATAAAGGTTACAACCAAGAATATAATAAAAGGTCAACTATCTAAGGTTTTTAGGAAAATTTGTAACCTAGAGACTAATTCGTGATATCGATATTTTTCTTAGTGATTTCTTGTAACATCCCCTCACCCATGGGAAGGTTAAAAGGGTAATTTGGAACGGTTTAGGAATGTGTAAAAGAGTATTGATATGTTCATGCATTCATTTATGCACATGAATAGCGAATAGTGAATTTTTGCACATGTAAATGATTGTACGTGCATTCATGACATTTCCCGGTTTAATTGTGAATAATTATCATTTTTGAAAAATAGGCTTTTTGTGTGTAAAATTGGTATTGGAGAGGGTTACTGGGGGGTTTTCTAATTTTTAGAGAATTATAGGAATTTTTCAGAGTCAATTTTGGACCCAAAAAACTGTCAAGTGACAGAAAAGGGGTCTACAGGTATTGAAAATGACTGTCCAATGGCACTTGAAACTTAGACTCATAAAATTAGGAATTATCGAATGGAGCCATTGGAATTTTGGAGAAATTGAAATTTGGAATTGGAAGACAATGAAGGGAGCTAATGAGAGTGTGAC
>JAOQMS010000009.1:25100273-25134833 GCA_027563885.1 Erythroxylum longipes | reverse complement strand
TTAATTTAATATTTTATTATTTATAATTTTAAATTTATATGACTAATAATATATTTTTAATTATTTATACAACAATTCATAGTTTATTAAATCAATAAGCTTTTTAGTTGTTTTATCTCTTTTTAGCAACACAACCGCACTTGCTAAACACCTATTTTCACGTTTCAACACTTACCAAAACAGCAATCCCAAACATATAAGGGCATCTCCAACCCACCTCCAAAATGGAGGGAAAATGCCATTTTGGAGGAAAAAATCACTCCAACCCAACGGCAAATTCTCCTTCATTTTGGAGGAACGCTACAGTGCCATACCATAACACCCCTCTATTACTATTCCTTTTTTGTTTTTCTTTTAATTTTTTCTCTCTTCCTTTTTCTTTCTTTTTTCATTAATTCATTTTTTTAATTTTTCATTCTTTATTTTCTTATTTAACAATATTTCAATAAATTTATTATATGTTTATTTAAGTAATTATAACTTTATAATAATTTTAAGGTTTAGTCTTATGTTTATAAATATTTTCATTATATATTTATAACTTTATAATTATTTACTTATGAATAAATATTTTTAATAAAATTTTTTAAAAATATCCATTATAAAACTTTAAATAAGTAAACCACAAATATATTTATATTAACAGTCGAATAACATAATAGATTACAAACAAAGATAAACTAAATTAAAACACACATACATAAATATTAATAGTCAAGCAGTAGAGCTAAATAAACAAAATACAAGCAAAATATAATTAATTACTAATACAAAATCGAAAAATTTAATAATCAAGTAAATCAGTTCCATCTCTACCAATATTAGTAAAATATTCGCCAAAAATATTATTTGATGAGTTTGATTGTGGTTATGGTTGTGGTTGATGTTGATGAGGTTGATGCAATGATTGTTCCAAAATTCGTGATTGTTCAGGTACAATATAAGCATGACGACCAGGATCTCTTATTTGATTCAAGTCCTGAGACATAATTTTAAATTCTTCTTTCCATTGCTTCAAAGCCAACTTTTGTTTCTGAATCTCCATCTTCTGTCTAGTCATTTCAAATGTTACTTGTCTATCTTCGCTTTGTCTTTTCAATAACTCAATAAGCTCTCAGTTTTCAGCTTTAAGGTTATTTATCTCAAAAGAAGTTTTTTCCTCCATTTTTCTCTTCTCTTTGGCCTTCTCCACCCCAATAGGCCTTTTAGATGAAGAGCCACTAACTTCGTCATCGTTCAAATTTATATTGAAATTAGAAAGCATAGGAGAAGTCGGTACCTAAGATTCAGGGGTTGGATTATTGGATTCTGATGACACATAGCTAGAAGTTTGATTTCGGTAAAATTATCTTAGTGTGACGACATCATCATTAAAATTTTCAAAATCTTTAACAATGTTTCATACATGATCATATTTGAAACCTGTTTTGCAATTAACATCTTGCGTTAGTAACAACTTCGCACGATCCAATGTATATATATTTGTTAGTTATCCAGCCACCAAGTATATATAAAATTGCAAGAATTAAAAATTTTGAAAACTCACAATATCTTGATCGGATGCACCATTGGGATTCATATTTTCTATTTGTCTAATGCATGCTCGTAATTTTTAGTAGTTTGCGCTATTTTCTGCCATCGCTCTTATAAAGATCTCTTGTTACATTGCTCCCACCCATCAGTCGCCTCGTTGTTATATGCCTCTTCAGTTCTACCCTAAAAGTGGTCAGAAGTTTGATGCCTCCCAACAATTGGATCTTGCGAAATCTCCATATAAATCTAACATAACAGTATATCTTCACTAGTGCTATATCTAATGGATCAAGAAGCCATTTTTCTTTAAGAGTTGATGTGCTTGTGAGAATGTAATATTTAGGATGAAGACAAGTGAAATACTTGGTTCAAAATGGTGATTTCATATTTACAGACCTGTATATGAATATTATCATTATTTCAACTGTCCGCTTAGATTTCATCATCATCTTAGCCGTTCAATTAGATTTCATTATCATCAACCTTATCCACGTTAGATAAAATTGTTAGATTTCATTCAAATCTCAACCTTCCGATTGGATTTCATCATTATCTCAACCGTCAGAAAGATTACAATATTAATATTTTAGAACTTACCATCAACCTTATCCACGTTAGCTAAAATTGTCATATTTCATCCAAATCTCAACCTTTCGATTGGATTTCATCATCATCTCAACCGTTAGCTAGATTACATCTATAATCATTTTAGAACTTACCATCAACCTTATCCATGTTAGATAAAATTGTCATATTTCATCCAAATCTCAACCGTTCAATTGGATTTCATCCAAATCTCAACCGTTAGATGGATTACATCTGTAATCATTTCAGAACTTACCATCAACCTTATCTACGTTAGATAAAATTGTCAGATTTCATGCAAATCTCAATTGTTCGATTGAATTTCATCCAAATCTCAACCGTTGGATTACATATGTAATCATTTCAGAACATATCATCAACCTTATCCACGTTAGATAAAATTGTCAGATTTCATTCAAATCTTAACCATTCGATTGGATTTCATCCAAATTTTAACCGTTAGATGGATTACATCTGTAATTATTTCAGAACTTACCTTCAACCTTATCCACGTTAGATAAAATTGTCAGATGTCATACAAACCTCAATCGTCCGATTGGATTTCATCCAAATCTCAACCATTAGATGGATTACATCTTTAATCATTTCAGAACTTACCATCAACCTTATCCACATTAGAAAAAGTTGTCAGATTTCATCCAAATCTTAACCGTCCGATTGGATGTCATCCAAATCTCAACCGTTAGATGGATTACATCTGTAATCATTTCATAACTTATCATCAACCTTATCCACGTTAGATAAAATTGTTAAATTTCATCCAAATCTGAACCGTTCGATTGTATTTTATTCAAATCTCAACCGTTAGATGGATTACAACCTTATCTATTTCAGAACTTATAAATATCATCTTTTACTACATCAAATGTGCATCAATTTATTGAAATGGATTATGATATTAGAGGTCCTTCTAATATGAAATTCTAAGACATGCTATCATCTTCATCGTCGTCATCATCAAGTGATGAATAACTTGAGTTGATGATGTTGGAGATGAAACAACCATATCAAATTTGATATAGAAAAATAACTTAGCAATTGAGCTTCTTCGTAATCAACAAAACAATCAAAGTGGCCATCGTGGCTCCGTCCTAGGGCATGTAGTGATCAACCGCGATCATGAAGCTACAGATCATAATTTGTTTATTGATTATTTTTGAGAAAATTCACGATATAATGATAATATGTTTCGATGATGATATCGAATGTCCCGAAGTTTGTTCATTCGTATTGCTAATGCTGTAAAAGAGCATGATAGTTATTTCCAACAACGAAGAGATGGGCTTGGTCGATTTGGATTATCCACTCTACAAAAAATAACAACCACATTTCGGATTTTAGCATATGGTGTACCTACGGATGCTACGAATGAGTACGTTAAAATTAGTGAGTCAACGACAATTGAAGGCTTGAAGAGATTCTGTCGTGCCATTGTCGAGATTTTTACAGAGCAGTATCTTAGATCACCAAATGCTAACGATATTGCAAGGCTTCTTCATATTGATGAGCAACGTGATTTTTCAGGAATGTTAGGTAGTCTTGATTGGATGCATTGGAAGTGAAAAAATTGTCTGACAGCTTGGTCGGGACAATATGTTGGATGTTCAAGATCACCAACTATTATTCTTGAAGCTATCGCTAATTATAATTTATAGATATGGCACGCTTATTTCGGTATGGCAGGTACAAATAATGACATTAATATGCTGGAATCATCACATTTACTTTCTAACCTTGCTCAAGGTATTGCTCCTCTTGCTCATTATGTTATTCAAAGAAAAGAATATAATAAGGGATATTATTTAGGTGATGGGGTTTATCCAAAATGGTCCACCATTGTGCAAACAATTTATAAGCCACGTTCTGTAAAGAAAAAATATTTTACAACGAGACAAGAGTCATGTAGGAAGGACGTGGAGCGTGCATTCAAAGTTCTACAATCGCGATTTGCAATTATTACAAGTCCGGCACGTTTTTTAGAAAAAAAATGTTGCATGATATCATAACTGCTTGCATTGTTATGCACAATATGATTGTTGAGGATGAATGCGATCTAAATGGACCAATCACAGGTGTAATTGAAGCTCTAGAATCAACTATAGAAAGGGTAACAGATGAAAATACCCGATTTCAACAATTTCTTGCCTGGTATAAACAAGTCAAGGACAAAAATGCGCATATTGAATTAAGGAATGCATTAATAAAATATTTATGGGAGTAATATACTATTTCAGAGGACTAGTGAATTATGTTATGTTTATTTTCAGTGTAGATATTATCTTTTGCTTTTTTTAATGTAATAAATGTTCTGTGCCTTTTTTAATGTTAAAATGTTTTTGATTTATGAAATTCAATAAATTTTGATGTTTGATATTACTTAATTATATTGTTATTTACTATAATTAAATAATATAAAATAGTGCAATATATCTCATATATTATTTCATTTAATATTATCAAATAATAAATTATAGTTTAATTAAAATTTTATTATTTATTATTTATTAACATAAAAATATAAGAATAATAATATTGTGAATAAAAATATACGAAAAAAAATAGATTAATTCTATAAAGTAATTTTAATAATTATTAATGAAAGGTAGAAAGAATATATTAAAAATAATTTTTTAATGTAAAAAATTGAGTTATAAATTGAAATAAAAAATACTGTAACATTTTGAGCTAGAGATAGCCTAACTCAGGTTAAACATCAGTCTAGTGTGTGAACTCGAACGTGGAATTGAGTCATTTACTTCCATGGACTCTTTGACATTTAAGCAATCTTTTAACGCTTTCTCTATCAACCCTGTAACTCCACCTCTCCGGGCTGCGCAGTTCGTTCTTCAACTTAACTTGTTTTCATAAATTGAGAGCCTCTTCGCTCTGTCTCTGTTTCACAGCTCCTTCAAATCCCATTAATCAAAAACCAACATGCAATATTTACAGCTTTTCGATGAAGGGATTAGCTTTCTGGCAAGGCAAGAAGTGGGGTTCTCGGTTGCAGGCCTACAGTATGAAATCAGTGAACGTGGTGAATTAGTGCAGTGGAGGTAATGTGCTATACGGGTTTTTTGGGTCGGCTTTGTTAAGCGTAACGACAAGCTCTAAGCTTGGGATAAGTCGGTTCGCGGTGACATTGGCTGCGAACCCGACGTTTATATCGGCTTTATTGTCGTGGTTTATCGCGCAATTTTTTTTTTGAAAAGATTTATCGCACAATTGAGAAAGATGGTTTTGAACTTTTTTATTGAAAAGAAATGGGATTTGAGAATGCTTTTTGCTTCTGGAGGAATGCCATCTTCACACTCCGCTCTATGTACTGCTTTGACAACTTCAGTGGCACTTTGTAATGGAGTGGCGGACTCGTTGTTTCCGGTTTGTTTGGGGTTTAACCTTATCGTTATGTATGATGCAATCGGTGTCAGACGACATGCTGGAATCCAAGCTGAGGTAAGAACTTAAATTCCGTATCTTTCGCATGTTATGCATGTTTGGTCTTGGTATGTAATGTCTTTTGGTGCAAATGTTGTCCTTTTGATGATGAATTTGGCTGATTTTATTGTTGTTGTTCTGCTTTCAGACAGCTTTGTTATGCTTTCATGGCTGTTAGAAGTTATTCCCATTGTCGTTAATATGGTAGATATTGGATCAAGTTATGTTCATTGATATGCTACTTCAGCTGAATTGGGTTTTTAGAACAGCTTTGGGCATAATTGAGAGCGATATTCTATAGATGTTGAAAAACAGATTATGCTAATTTGAGATTCTGCAATCAAAGCCAGTGTGGTGAATTCTTCATAAAATTGAACCCTAAAATAATTTTTGACATATTGCAACTTTGTTTGACAAATCTGCATTTGAGGTCTTAGTCATTTAGCAGCCATCAGCTAGATTGTTTATTTGATCGCTTCTTTGGAGCTCTAGCTTATTGAGCCGGTTTCCGAACCATTAAGCCTTTTATTCATCTGCTTACGCTTGGAAGATTTATATGGGCAGATTCCAATTCTATTAATTAGATATGATTGTTCAACTAACAGTTATGTGCCATTATTCATTGTTATGATAATGACGCAGTTGGGACGCCCTACAGTTTCAAAAGGTTAATTGCAGATTTGAATGTTCACGTTAATTACCATACTTACGTATGGATACTTAATTAGAAGACGAAATCACAAGCTCTCGGATGAACTTCAGTTTTGAGTCATGGGTGCAATTTCATGATGCGAACTTGAACCATTTGTGTTTGATTGGTCTCCAAGGACTGCTGTTTTTTATCTGGAATATGTCCTCTGTGCAGCAAATGCATTTGGGAGTGGGGTCTGGAGGCTATTGAATCTTGAGGTTAATAAGCATTTGCTTATTCATTGATTGAGAAAAGAAAGTAGACCAGTTGCTTCTGGCTGTCAAAGAAACACTCAAAGAGACTAGTTCTTTGCTCGTTTGGCACATAATATTCTTGTTAATAGAGTAATTACATGACAGTTTCAGTTTATATTTTATCTATGAGATACATTCACCTGTTTATAGTTTCTTTTCCAAATTTGTGGTAGCCCGCCTACCTTACTTAACATTTATAACACTGATATTTCGGGACTTGCCACAGGTTCTTAACGTGATCCTCGAGTACCTGTTTCAAGGGCATCCTATCAGTCAAAGAAAGCTCAAGGAACTTCTCGGCCACACACCTTCCCAAGTTCTTGCTGGAGCTGTAATTGGCCTTTTGGTGGCATGCTTTTGTTGTCAGGGCTGCTTAGTTGCAACATAATTCTGCATATGCGAGCAATTTTGTTCAGATATGTTCTGTGTAGAACTTCATATTTGAACTTTCTTGGTTCATTCTTTAGGCCTACCGGATTACTGTATCTTATCGTTCCCCTTGAATTGCACGCGTTCTCACCGGAATAGATTTAATAATTCTTTGATTCCTGTTAGTAAGAGGGATCCGACCCTTTCTCTCACTTTTTCTTCTCTTAATACAACTCCCAGGCTTGAAAAAGATCTGTGTACTGTCCATGGCAGATGAAAATGAGTACTATCTTTAGCTACTTGCCTCCAGCAGTTAAAGCTGTATTAAAGAACATTTTGTGAGAGTGAATAATGGACTATACACAGAGCTTTTGGCTCCGACCAACCATGCGCGCGGTTGACCGTTAACCTGATTCGACACCTTCTTGTCGCATGTGGTCCCAACATCAGGAGTCAAACGGAAGTAAGTGATCCTTAAGCGTGACGTTGATACAATCTAATCTGATGGTCAGCGAGGGGATCAATTGCCTGTTGCCCGTCAACGGGCAACCAGATGGGACTTTGTTCCAACGGGGCTCTGTCAACAACTACAATGCGCAACCCATTTTTAATTGACCAATCTCTATCACTCAATTGGCAGTAATTTACGTTACAGTACAGTGGACAGTAGGAACAAAAAACAGTAAGCTGCTTTTGAAATTGCAATCATATACGGAAAATCAAGCAAGAATAAAAATAACAATCAATTTTATAGCACACAAAATTTTCGCAGTTTATCCCAATTAATTAGGGCTACTGACAAATTACAAATTCACTATCAAAAAGAAGAAATTGTACGATAAATGCAAATAGGGTTTTTCATTCACACACAACTTTAAAACAAACGGGGTTTATATATTATTCCAATATAAAACTGAAAGTGTCGACAATCCCAAAAAAAAAAAAGGTTGAAGATTCAAGGCATGTCTAACAAATTTTCACTTTACATTGAATCTTCCCCCAAGTCTCAAAAATAACTTCTCAAACTTTGTCATTGCCAACCCCATCTTGGGACTATTTGAAAATGTTAACATTAAGCAAAATTCATGCAAATGCATGAATTTTCTATCAGGAACTAGTTTGGTGAACATATCTATTGGATTGTGTTTGATGCTAGTCTTTTTCTGAACAAATGAAGTGACATCTAATATCAATTTGTTTGGTTTGATCATGATGCCTTTGGTCTTTAGCCAAACATAAAACACTCAAACTGTCACATAAGACTATAGTTTGGTCTTGATATAGCCCAAGATCACCGACTAAACTCTTCAACCAGATGCCTTCTTTAACTGCTTCTGTCAAAGCCATATATTCTGCTTCTGTAGTATATAAGGCAACCAAAGGCTGTAAAATAACCTTCCAACTGATGATAGAACCATGCAATGTGAACACATAATTATTCCAAGATCTTCTACTGTCTAAATCTACAGCATAATCAGAATCTAAATAACCAGTAACCAAATAATCTGTATCACCTCCATATATTAGGCCAACATTAGTTATTCCTCTTAGATATCGGAATATGCGCTTCATTACTTGCCAATGCTCTTTCCCAGGTTAACCCATATATTTATTCACAACATTAACCACATATATAATATCAGGCCTAGTACATACCATAACATACATCAGGTTTCCTACTGCACTAACATATGGCATTTGAGCCATATACTCTAACTCTGCTTTTGATTGTGGTGCAAAATCTATAGAAAGACGAATATTTTCAGTTGAAGGAGTATTTAAAGGCCCTTTTGTACTCATTGTAAATTTAGATAAAATTTTATGAATGTAGCTCCTTTGTAACAAGAAGAGCTTCCATTGCTTTCAATCCCTATAAATTTCCATTCCCAAAACTTTCCAAGTCACACCGAGATCTTTCATGTCAAATTCCCTACTAAGAAGTTGCTTTAGCTTTCGAATATTTGACATGTTCTAAGCTATAGTGAGCATATCATCTACAAACAATACCAATTAAAAGTATAAATCGTTACTGAGCTTGTTGTGATACACACAACAATCATTTGAACTTCTGTTGTAGCCATTATATGTCATAAAATTGTCAAACCTCTTGTATCATTGTCTTGGAGATTGTTTTAGCACATATAGATATTTATGAAGTTGATAAACATGATTGTCCTTTCCTTGAATGGCAAACCCCTCTGGTTGACTCATAAAAATTTCTTCTTCAAGTTCTCTATGTAAGAAAGTTGTTTTCACATCAAATTGCTTTAACTCCAAGACCTGATATGTGACTAAAGCAAATAGCACTCAAATTGAAGTGCATCTGACAACTAGAGAGAGTATCATTATAATCAGCTCCATCTCTCTGATTATACCCTTTAGCAATTAGATGTGCTTTATGTCCTATACCTTAAGTACCTAAAATTCCTACCTTTTTCTTGAAGACGCATTTACAACCATTTGCTTTTTTCCTTTAGGTAACTTAACAAGCTCCCAAGTCTGAATCTTATGAAGAGATTCCATCTCCTCACCCATATATGCAATCCAATAATCTGATTATGAACGTTTAATTGCTTCATGGTATGGGCAGGGCTTTGGGGACTCCATATTTTCTACAACTTGCAATTCATAAGCTACCATGTCTTCATATTTCTGAGGAGCATTAATTTGCCTATGGGGACAATCAGTAGCAATGTTATATAGTCATTCTTGTTCCTGTTTGTGTTCTATTTCTGATTCCACATAGGAATGTTCTTTCATCGGACTTGTAGGCAATGTATCGTGTGAATGACTATTACTTGGAGTTACTTCAAACTACACCTACTTATCAACACCATCTGCTTTTTCTGAAACAATAGACTCAACAACTAGGTGAAGCATAGAATTTTCATCAAAAAAATTATATTTCTACTCATAATAACTTTACACTCAAATGGAGACCATATTCTGTAACCTTTTACTACATCACCATAACCTAAAAATATTCCCTTCTTTGACCTCGGTTCTAGTTTACCTTCAATAACATGGTAGTAAGCAGGACAAACAAAAACTTTCAAAATAGAATAATCAGCAGGTTTTCCAGACCATACCTTCAAAGGGGTTTTGCAGTCTATGGCAGTTGCTAGAGAACGATTCACTAGGTAACAAGCAGTGTTAACAGCCTCAGCTTAAAACTTTCTCTTCAATCCAACAATAAAGAGCATGCACAGAGCTCTCTCTAATAATGTTCTGTTCATCATTTCTGTTACTCCATTTTGTTATGGAGTGTCTCTAACGGTGCGGTGTATAGCAATGCCTTCTTCCTTACAAAATTCATCAAACTCATTTGAACAAAACTCTAATCCATTATCTGTGCAAAGACGTTTTATCTTCTTCTTTGTCTATTTCTCTACCAAAATATTCCATTGCTTGAAAGTTTTGAAAACCTCACTTTTTTGCTTTAACATGAATACCTATGTCATCATTAAGTAGTCATCAATTAAAGATGAAAAATATCTCGCTCCACCTAAAGATGAAACACGAGAAGGACCCTAACAATCAGTTGTTGATTTATGCCCTACAATCAATCGCTTTGGTTATAGATTATTGCCAAAATATTTCCAAGGCATTCCTTATCTTATACATGTTTAAATATATACGATAAAGTTCATGGATAATTATATATTGAGAATGAAATTATAATGAGATTATAATTATGAGATTCACATTGTATTTATATGTTATCTCTAAATTGTTCCTAGTCATCGTTTTATTAAGATTAGACATTAATGAAACATAAAAAGACTAACACATGTTTTGTTTTTTCCTATGAAAGAAGTAGTCAATTTCATAGGCTAAAATATGGAGACTTATGTGTGCTTATTAGAGAACAAGTTCATTGAACATACCCGATATGAGAAATCTATTTGAAATATTACTTGTATGTCTGTGGAATTCTTACTGTAATGACTGTATAAGTGATCCTTTGACTTGAGGTTATCAAAATTATCTTATATATGGATTGTTATATTTTGATACTACTTATAACCTATTTAATCATAGGTCAGTCAATCGGTGGTCATCGGATGTAGCATGAACTATATAGAGGTAGTTGGGTGATCAATATAAGATTCATCACCCTAAAGTAATTAGGGAGAATGTTTTATTGTTCTTGATTAGTATTGATTCAGGAAATCCTTATCCAAGACAGAATGACATTTTGTAAATAGTTTACAAATGTCATTAATTGAATCAATGACTAATGACGGAGAACTAATATGATTGGAATTAAAATAGAATAGACATTAATTTCATATTTTATGTCTAATTGGAACATTGTATGATGAAATGATTGAATTATACGAAAAATTATGCATGGAAAGGTTAGTCAAAACCACTTTGACATTCTTAAATATTTAGGTGGTCATAACGCGTTACTACACCCAATCTTGATTTATGATTATAAATTTTTTGATTGAAAAATTAAAAGGAGTTTTAATTTATCTAATTATAATTATGAATTAGAATTATAATTTATAATCATTGTCAACTTATTTGGAAACCTAATGGGTTTCACATAAAGAACGATTTAAAGAGAGCAAAGTTATTTTAAACAAGTTGGACTTGATAATAAAGTTTAAGAAACTTTATCATTAAATATGAAATATTTAATAAATAAGGATCAATATGAGATATTGAATCTAATTTGAGTATAATTGGTATTTAATTAGAATTATTTGTAATTCTAATTAAAGTTTAACTGAAATTAGAATTTAATTTTAATTAAATTACTAAAAGGTCCAAAACCTATTATAAATAGACTTAAGTTCTATAGAACTAGCACTTCTTGCTTAACCCTCTCAGTAAGTATTACATAATTCTCTCAACCTATTATGTAAATATTGTTAGAAGCTAGAAATTTGTCTGGCTATGGTAGTTGAGATAGATCGATTTCGAAATTGGTTCGAAGGATACGACAAGAAAAGGATTAAGCTTCAGAATAAGGTACAAATTAGATTTCCATTTTCTTATGATTTGTGTTAATCAGTTTATAAATTAAAAAGATCTTAGTTTTTGGAAAATCAAAGGTTATAAAAAAGTTTCATAATTATTCAGCTATGGTCAGTATCAGATCTCATCCCAATTTTCCAACATCAGCATGAATGTAATCTAATATTACCTTTGTCCTACGCACAACCTTTTTAAAATAAACTCGACATTGTTTTCTGAAAACATGGTGCTCACAAAAAAAATAGAGGTCTTGTGTCCCCCAAGTAGGCCCCATTTGCAAAAGTAGTCATTCCCTTTTCACTCGTGTGCCTCAATAGCATACGCCACAACTTGGTCTGATCTAATATTGACTGCTTTAAAGGAGAAGTTGCTACAGCTAAACCTGTCATTGTTGTTCCCTAAAAAATATACAAGGTACTACATTTGACTCACTTCATTACCACTAGTGCACTGTTGGTAATTCGAAGTATTCCACCTTCACAGCTATACTTGAAACCTTTTGAGTCTATAACTCCCAAAAGAAATCAAGTTATTTTTCAATTCTGGTGCATGTCAAACATCATTTAAAGTTCTAATTGTATCACCATGCAATCTAATCTTGATTGAACCA
Source organism: Erythroxylum longipes (assembly GCA_027563885.1). NCBI lineage: Eukaryota > Viridiplantae > Streptophyta > Magnoliopsida > Malpighiales > Erythroxylaceae > Erythroxylum > Erythroxylum longipes. The sequence continues at coordinate 25,122,346 of JAOQMS010000009.1, read as the reverse complement.
ATGTCTATTTCCTTGCAAGATACGTGGTTTCCCATTAAGACACTTTCACCATCTTTTTCCTCATAGGTTGTGAATCAATCTTAATGTGGGCATATATGATAAGAGCACTTGAATTCATAACCCAATTATTCTCTAAGTCTGCTCCATCAGTCACTCAAAGAACCAAATTTGCTTCTGACACAGAATTATCTTGAATAACAACAGCATGTTGAGTTTTTGCTTTATTCTTCTTTAGACATTCATTCTTCTAATGATCTGGTTCGTTGTAGTAATTATAGATGTCTCGTGGATTTATAGTCAGATCTCGAGATCTAGACTTAGACCTTCCTTTGCCTTTCCACTTTCCCTTTCCCTTCTCATATCGTTCTCGTGATTTTTCAAAAGTTGTAGCTAGCCACCAATCCAACTGCGTAACTTTCTCCGGTATTTCCAAATGCCTTATGCCTAAGCTATCAGGTATGAAGACCGGACCTAACATCTTCTAAAGTGATGGTATCTTTTCCAACAACAAAAGAATTCATAACATTTTTCATATGACGGAGGCAAAGAGACTAACAAAATTAGGGCAACATCTTCGTCGTCTATTTTAGCATTCACGTTTTGAAGATCCATTAAAATATAGTTTTTCAAATGTTCTTTTAGAGGTATACCTTCCTTTATACGAAAACCAAACAAACTTTGCTTTAGTAACAACTTGTTAGTTAAGGATTTCGTCATATATAAGCTTTCCAACTTCATCCATAGACTATCTTCATTTGCTACTTCATATAATTATCTTATCCGCCAAACATAGCAAAATGGTTTGAAGGAAACGACAAGAAAATGATATGGTAGTTGAGATAGATCGATTTCGAAATTGATTCGAAGGATACGACAAAAAAATGATCAAGCTTCAGAATAAGGTACAAATTAGATTTTCATTTTCTTATGATTTGTGTTAATCAGTTTATAAATTAAAAAGATCTTAGTTTTTGGAAAATCAAAGGTTACAAAAAAGTTTCATAATTATTCAGCTATGGTCAGTATCAGATCCCATCCCAATTTTCCAACATCAGCATGAATGTAATCTAATATTGCCTTTGTCCTACGCACAACTTTTTTAAAATAAACTCGACATTGTTTTCTGAAAACATGGTGCTCACAAAAAAAATAGAGGTCTTGTGTCTCCCAAGTAAGCCCCATTTGCAAAAGTAGTCATTCCCTTTTCACTCATGTGCCTCAATAGCATACGCCACAACTTGGTCTGATCTAATATTGACTGCTCTAAAGGAGAAGTTGCTACAGCTAAACCTGTCATTGTTGTTCCCTAAAAAATATACAAGGTACTATATTTGACTCACTTCATTACCACTAGTGCACTGTTGGTAATTCGAAGTACTTCCACCTTCACAGCTATACTTGAAACCTTTTGAGTCCATAACTCCCAAAGAAATCAAGTTATTTTTCAATTCTGGTGCATGTCAAACATCATCTAAAGTTCTAATTGTATCACCATGCAATCTAATCTTGATTGAACCAATGCCTATTTCCTTGCATGATATGTGGTTTCCCGTTAAGACACTTTCACCATCTTTTTCCTCATAGGTTGTGAATCAATCTTGATGTGGGCATATATGATAAGAGCACTTGAATTCATAACCCAATTATTCTCTAAGTCTGCTCCATCAGTCACTCAAAGAACCAAATTTGCTTCTGACACAGAATTATCTTGAATAACAACAGCATGTTGAGTTTTTGCTTTATTCTTCTTTAGACATTCATTCTTCTAATGATCTGGTTCGTTGTAGTAATTATAGATGTCTCGTGGATTTATAGTCAGATCTCGAGATCTAGACTTAGACCTTCCTTTGCCTTTCCACTTTCCCTTTCCCTTCTCATATCGTTCTCGTGATTTTTCAAAAGTTGTAGCTAGCCACCAATCCAACTGCGTAACTTTCTCCGGTATTTCCAAATGCCTTATGCCTAAGCTATCAGGTATGAAGACCGGACCTAACATCTTCTAAAGTGATGGTATCTTTTCCAACAACAAAAGAATTCATAACATTTTTCATATGACGGAGGCAAAGAGACTAACAAAATTAGGGCAACATCTTCGTCGTCTATTTTAGCATTCACGTTTTGAAGATCCATTAAAATATAGTTTTTCAAATGTTCTTTTAGAGGTATACCTTCCTTTATACGAAAACCAAACAAACTTTGCTTTAGTAACAACTTGTTAGTTAAGGATTTCGTCATATATAAGCTTTCCAACTTCATCCTTAGACTATCTTCATTTGCTACTTCATATAATTATCTTATCCGCCAAACATAGCAAAATGGTTGAGTGCGCCTTCTCTTCTTGTTTAGCAAAAACGGACTGGTCCATTGATTCTGGCTTCTTTCTTGAAAGCGTCCAAGTTGTATGTTGCTTCAATAGAGCACGCAGCTTGATGCGCTAAAGACTGAAGTTGTTCTTCCCAGTAGATTTATCGAACTTGATGATGTGTAATGACATCTTTACACTTGATCAAGTAAGAATAAAAAATAATAATCAATTGCACAGCACATAGATTTACGAGGTTTATCCCAATTGAGTAGAGCTACGTCCACACGCAACGACAAATCATAAATTTACTATCGGAAGAGAGAAATTACATGAAAAATGCGGCTAAGGTTTTCATCTACAGACAACCTGTAACAAATGGAGTTTATATATTACTCTAATATATAGCTTAACTACCAAAAAATACTCCTAAAAAAATTAAATAAATAAGCTACGATTCAAGGCATATCTGAAACAATAACAACACGAGTTCCTGGTGTCTCGAAGCAACTTGGTTCTTCTGCTCACGAGTCTCGCCTGAGTTTCTCAGCCGCTCGAGTTAGTTACCCAGAAACAGGTTAATGAAGTTGATGGTTTGAGTTACGAAATGGGTAGTTGTTGTTTAATCAGTTACTTCCGTTGACACCAGAAACGGGTACTTGTTTAATCAGATTGGGATAATAATATTCATCCCTCAGCGACTTCTTGTTCGTCTTCTGCGCACGAAGTTCCTTCATGCTGCAGTGTCTTCCAATCATGATGGTTCCTAGTTTCTTTTTCCATCTAAGAAATTATCCCATTGTTTTTTCTTTTTCTAAAAGAGAAGATCAATTATTTTATTGGACACAATTCATATTCAGAAGCTTATCTGCAGTTTCTGTAACAGTTGAACCTTCTAGTCAGAGCTATCTACGATTTGATTTGTGTTACATTTATTGAGGAGGCCTTCGTTTCTCTTGGTAATAGGTCGGATTCTTGATGAAGAGCTTAAGCTGAGGAGCTGTCAGCAGATAATCTTCGCAGGAAATTGGAAGTTCTGAATCTCTTGTAATGGGTGCCAATTGCATGAGAGGGGCTAGAGAAGTGCAAGAGCCTGAGTTAGACAAATTTTCGGCTCTTGCCGCTCAAACGCCATGTAATTGCAGTACATGCTTCCTAGATTTAGTTCTCAATGGATTCACTTTGTAGTATGAGATGTTTCTTCTAGCAAAAATGAAATTTTATGTTTAGTTTGGAATTCCAATTTGCTGAACTGAGCTCACTTTTCGTCTCTGGCAGTTTCTGTGAATGAGGTACAGGCCTTATATGAGCTGTATAAGAAAGTAAGCAGTTCAGTTGTTCGAGATGGGTTCATACGAAAGGTAATTCACGGTCCTGTGTTCATCGGGATAAGATTGGAGTCAAACCAATATGGTAATTGCTCCATTTGAATGTAAGATTTTAACTAATCTGTAACTGTTTCATTGACAAACAGGTAGATTTGCAGTGTGCCCTCTTCAGAAATAGCAAGAAGAACCTCTTTGTTGACAGAGTAAGGGTTTTTGCAAGCTGCTATTTATGACCCACAATTTTCTTGTCTGCTCTCCTTAAGGGAGTATTCAGATTAATCTGCTCTCTTTCTTGCATGATAGGCATGTCAGGAATTGCTAAACACTACCCAGAAAACTTATACATGCTTGGGAAAGAGAACTTTTCTGCCTTTGATCAAGATTAAACATCTTAGTTGCCTTAACTTGGAAGTTCTATTGAAGAAAGACTGATATGGCTTTCTGCTGCTCTGTTGTGTTGCCATTTGCAGGATAAGTTCGAATCTTCTTTCTTGCATCTTACAGTTTGATCAATTGTTTCACAGATGTTCGATCTCTTTGATGTCAACTGTAATGGATACATTGACTTTGGAGAATTTGTTCAATCAATGAGTGTTTTTCATCCAAGAACACCTGAAGCTGTCAAAAAAATACGTAAGAAAGTTGCAGATGATAATTTACGATCTTCCTTCCAGTTTAACTCTTTCATTATCGCTCGAATTTATACAAGACACATATCTTTCATTTCATGTGGCAGATTTGTTCAAATTGTATGATCTAAGACACACTGGTTATATTGAGCAAGAGGAGGTAAACTATAAGAATGCTCCATTTTCTAATCTTACAAGTTAACACAATTGTTCCAGTTGTACGGTACCAGATGATTTTCACATGTCAGCCAAGTATTTTGGGCCTTGATTTTCGTTGTAATTAAAAGAAGACAAATTGTTATGAATTATGCAGTTGAAGGAAATGGTATTGGCTCTTCTCGATGAGTCGGATCTGATTCTTTCCGATGATATTGTCAAAACAATTGTGGACAAGGTATTGTGTTATGCTTATCAGGATTCCAGTCTGCCCTCTTGTTCAGAAACTTATTGTGTTATGCTCCTCAGGATTCCAGTCTGCTGTCCAGAAACTTGCTTTATCTGTGCTTTTGTATTTTCTACAGACATTTAGTGAAGCAGATACAAAAGGTGACGGTAGGATTGATCAAGAAGAGTGGGAAGATTATGTTGCAAGGAACCCATCATTGCTAAAGAACATGACTCTTCCTTATTTGATGTACATCCTAAACTCTGATCACTAAGCTAGCTTATGTTCTCAAATAGTCTACTAATCTATGCTATTTCTCTTTAACATGTGCGTGTCCTTAATTATTTATAGCACAATTAAAGGTTTAATGAGTTAGATTTTTGTCGATTCTTAGTAATTGACCTGTCAACTTAGCCTATCTAACATCACATTTAGGCAGTCTAAACCTACCAAATACTCGCATAATTTTAAGTTGCAGTTTGACTCGAAAGGAAAGATGTTCATGTCTAAAATTCTGCAGATTTCTGTTTGCTGTTATTGTTTGTACTCAACTCAAAGTAATTAGCTGGAGGAAGAAACACTAAAAGCCAATTTTGTAGCTGAAATCCTAAAACCACTTCACTGCTAACTATTTTAACTTTTAGTCATTTGACACTTTGAGGGTTTTGTTGGATTTTACACTAGGGACATAACTCTGGCCTTTCCCAGCTTTGTTATGGGCTTTGAAGAAGACCAATCACAGCAGTAGTGCAAGTGTATGTAGGAAGAAGCTGTCTGTTCCTGATATGTCTTGTCCTGATTATGCCTGGAGATAACCCTGATGTGGGTACATGCTTCCCTGTTTTCTCATAAAGTTGGTTGTACTTTGTATATCTTCAATGGCCTGCACAAAGTATAATATACAAGCTTAGATATTTGTTTTAGTGGAGAGCAAATTAGTTAATGTGACGATCAATTCAATAAGTAAAATAAAACTTTTAAGTATAGAAATCTTACGTGGAGTTATTTATTTGTGGATATAAAAATTAATGAATTTAATAATGTTTTATCAAGTAATTAAAATATTAAAATTTAAGTTTAAAATTAATATAAAAATAAATTATTTATTATTTATTAAAAATTAAATATGAAAAAGGAAAACAAATAATAATATATTTATAATTGAATAATATGCAAATTAAAAAATTAATAATTCATTCAATAATTTTTATATTAATTGAATATGAGAATGGATGATTATAAAATTGAATTGAATTGTATTATTTATTTATTATTAACTTTTAAATTTATTAAATAAAGGTGTCCTTTTTTTCTTTTCATATGGGTTTTTTAAAACAGTCTTTCTATTAGTTAGAAATAAGATTGAGTAATATTAAACTTCTTTAGACCCCATATGTTAGTAAAATTTCTAATATTATTAGACATGTTAATGGGCCGGGCTACCCGGCCGGCCCGACCCCGGCCATTAAATTTTTTAAAAGAAAAAATTAAAAATGACGTCATTTTGAAAAAAAATAAGTAGATCACATGTCTAGTCAGGCCGGGTAGAGTAGACTGGACGAGTCAGGTTATAATTGTCATGCCTAAATATTATTGTTGTTGTGGCTTTTACATATTTATATTCTTTATATTGATATTTATTGTCAAAATAAAGATAATGATGAGTCTGTTGAACACTTTTTTGGGTTGGTCGGGGATGAAACTGAATTTGCAAAAGAGTGGAGTATATGTGTCTTCAGATGTGCGTAATCCTGAATGGATTTCTGATTTGGTGGGTATCTCTCTTCAATCAACTCCTTTTCGGTATCTGGGAGTCACTATAAGATCGAGTAAGCCACGTTATTCGGAGTTTACGCCTATGATGAAAAAATTGAAAGCTAGAATTTTTACTTAGCAGAACAGATTTTTATCACTTGCCGCTAGAGTCACACTCATTGTGTCGGTGTTGAATAGTATGCATGTACATTGGGCGGCGCATGTAGTCATTCCGAAGAAGGTGATCAAGGACATGGAGAGGATGTTGAAATCATTTTTATGGAATGAAACACATGATAACAATAAGGGGGCCAAGGTAAAATGGAGTGATATTATTGTGCCAAAAAACCAAGGGAAATTAGGAATCATCTGGATCACACAAATGCAACGGGTATTATTAATGAAAAGAATTTGGCGATTGTTTGTTGATAAAGAAGCCTTGTGGGTGAAATGGGTGCAAGTTTACCGAATTTGTGGCGATAGTTTTTAGCAACTCCATGCTCAGAGTGATTATTCTTGGATCTTTAGGACTTTGTTGCTGCTTAGGGAGAAAGTATATCCTTTCATGAAGGTTCGGTTGGGGAATGAAGAAGCGGTAAGTTTTTGGTTTGATAATTGGTCCTTGAACAGCCCGTTATGGGACAGAACTGACTTGCGACCTTTAAGAAACCAAATTCCGAAGGAGGCAACAGTGGGTTGGATTTTCCGAGAGAGGACAAGAATGAACAATTTCAGATTTTGCTACGTGCTAGACTCATATATTGGAGATATGCAACTGAACAATGATGCTGATACGATCACTTGGGCTGCCCATAGTAGTGGTCTTTTCACGAACAAATCAGCATACACCATAGAGAGAGCTTCTTTGCCAGTAGTGCCATGGTCGGACTTAGTCTGGAAGCAGGTATTAAGTCCAAAATCTGCTATTTTCTTGTGGTTAACTATCATGAATAGGTTGAGAACGAATGACCGATAGTTTGGAACTTTCGACCCTTTATGTGTGTTGTGTAAACAAGCTAATGAGAGTCGAGTTCATTTGTTTTTTGAATGTCACTATACCAAAGTGGTGTGGAGTAGAATTATGAATTTGTTAAGAATTTCGAGGTTCTTCTTTCAATGAAATGAAGTGTTAACTGACATTATTCAGTATGCCAAGATAGAGAAGAGGGATAGTCTCCTTATCAAGATGTCCTTTCATATGACCATTTATTATATACGGAGGGAGAGGAATAGGAGGATGTACAAAAATGAAGAACAACCAACATATGAGCTTGCCGAGTCCATAGTCAATTTGATCAGAGAAACAATGGTGGCTAAAGGGAAGCAGGATAACATCAGCCAAGAATTTAGAACTATATGGATGATTTAATTGATGTAGTAGGAGTACGGATTTTTAGAAAAGTATTAGTGGTTGTTTTGTTTTGTTTTCTCTTCTCATATCCTTAAGGATTGTATATAAGTTTGTTAAAACTTTCGTCTTTATGGTGCCAGTTTTAAATTTTCAAAAAAAAAAACAATAGGCGGGTCAAATAAAGACTTGTTTATTATAAAAAAAAGAGTCAAGAATACGTTCCAACGACTCTTCCGTAAAAGAAGGAATGAGCATACACGTACTTCTCTATCTTTCGCCCAATGCTTTCCCCTTTCTCAAGTCAAGACTCAAATACTTAAAAATGTTTGTTTGGTTATTCACAGAGATTATCGGATCGTAATGCATTTTACTAAAAGTAGATTAGACTTTTAATCCACGCTTCCTCATCCTAATCCTCCTCGATTCTTCCCCTTTGGTAAGAATCCTTTGTTTGTTTTCTCCGTCTGCTTAATAGCCAAGTCTTTGAGCTTCTTTTTCTCAATCAGTGATTGTTCGTTTCTATTTTGTTTTCAATTTTTCATTTTCGTAAGTTCGATCCCTCCTTTAGTCTATTTGTGATTCTGGGTCCATCAGCTTTGGCCCTGAATCGCTCTAGATTTAGCTCCGTTGTCGGAGCTTTGTTTTTTCTAGGGTTGTTGTACAGATCTTGGGATTTGAATTTGTGTAGGGTTTCGTTTGATCATCTAGATTTTGATTAGGTGGTCAGTAAAAGATGAAAATGAGTGATCTTTTGTGATTTGTATAGTGTCGAGGGTCTAATTCATTGTAATTGAAATCATTTTTAGAGGGAGAGAATAAAATAAAATAAAAAACAATGTCTGTTGCTGGTGTTGCTCTCTCTCCCATTCGGAATGACCCTGTTTTGCCGGCTAACTACGGCAATGCCCAACCCGGTGTCTGCTCTGAGGAGTCCATTATGGTGTATCTATCGGTTGGGGGGTCTATGATGCGGATGCGTGTTTTAGAGTCTGACTCTATTGAATCTGTGAAACTGCGGATACAGTCTTGTAAAGGGTTTGTTGTAAAGAATCAAAAACTTGTCTGTGGAGGTCGGGAATTGTCGAGAAGCAACTCACTTGTCCGTGACTATGGCATTGGGGATGGAAATGTTCTGAATTTAGTTCTGAGGCTTTCTGATATTCAGATTGTAAAAGTCAAGACCACTTCCGGGAAAGAGTTTACATTCTGCGTGGAGCGGGGGAGGGATGTTGGTTATGTGAAACAGCAGATTGCAAAGAAAGAGAAAGAGTTTGATGATATTTACGAGCAAGAAGTGATTTGTGATGAGACACCGCTTGAGGATCAAAAGCTTATCGATGATCTTTGTCAGTATCATAATGATGCAGTAATACATTTGTTGGTAAGGAAATGTGTGAAAGTCCGGGCGAGGCCTGTGGAGAAAAACTTTGAATTGTCCCTTGAGGTTCCACGAGTGAATGATGGCGAGACCGTTGGGAAACAGTATGATGCTGCTAAAGAGAATCATCAGACAAGCTATGAAGTTAGCAGAGATATTATACTTAGAAAGCATCGTGACAGGGATTTCGAGTTGGAGCCAATTGTTGTCAACCCCAAAATCAAATTGCCGACTGAAATCTGGGACATGATTGGTGCTACCTTTGATGGGTTAGAAAGTGGGAATGATCCAATCAGGTCTATGGAAGGCACAGGAGGGACTTACTTCATGCAGGATTCATGTGGACAGAAATTTGTTTCAGTTTTCAAGCCGACTGATGAAGAACCAAAGGCGATTAATAACCCCAATGGCCTACCGGCATCTCCTGATGGTGAAGGGCTGAAAAAGGGCACTAGAGTTGGAGAAGGAGCTCTCCGAGAAGTTGCAGCTTACATTTTGGATCATCCAAGAAGTGGACGTAGATCCATGTTTGGTGCCGAGATGGGTTTTGCCGGGGTCCCACCCACAGCTATGGTCAAGTGCTTGCATAAACGATTTAATTATTCAGAGGATATAACCACCAAGATTGGGTCCTTACAGATGTTCATGGAGAACAGTGGAAGTTGTGAGGATATCGGTCCTGGTACCTTTCCGCTGAAAGAAGTTCATAAAATTGCAGTACTGGATATACGGATGGCAAATGCGGATAGGCATGCTGGGAACATCTTGTTGAGCAAAGATCCTCATAGTGGTCACACTGTATTGATACCCATCGATCATGGATACTGCTTGCCTGAAAGTGTAAGTGAATTTTTATGTCACTACTTTTGGCAACTCAATGCAATTTCTTTTGTTCTTTTCTTTATAATTCGTCCGTTCAGTTTTAGTATGTATTTCACTAGTTTGGCTCCATTTTACTGCATCAATTTGTGGTTAAACTCTCCATTGAATATTATTCATGTCTTACAATAATGGTTGCTACTGAAACTGATGAAGATCATCATTGAATTTTGTTTGCAGTTTGAAGATTGCACGTTTGATTGGCTTTATTGGCCTCAAGCTCGCCAACCGTTTGACTCTGAGACTGTTGAATATATCAAATCCCTTGATGCTGAAGCAGATATTGCCCTTCTGAAGTTTTATGGATGGCAGATGTCGGTAGAATGTGCATCTACACTTCGCATCTCCACCATGCTATTGAAGAAAGGGGTGGAGAGGGGGCTGACCCCTTTCGCTATTGGACGCATAATGTGCAGAGAAACCTTGAAGAAAGAATCCCTGATTGAGGAGATAGTCCAAGAGGCAATGGATTCTGTTCTTCCAGGTACAAGTGAGGCTGCATTCCTTGAAACTGTATCTCATATCATGGAATTTCGCCTTGATGAAATTGCTAGATCTCTGCCTTGAAATGCAAAATTCTGTCGTCAACATGGGTATATGTTGTTAGTGAATATATAGTTGTAAATATTCATAAAAGGGCAGGGCTCTCAAAACTGTTTGTGAGGTTTGTTTGAAGAGGAACTTCTTCGTTTGTATTCAAGTTCATATTCTTTTATGAAAATTAGTATGAACTTTTCTGATTGAACAGAGATAAGGTTTGATGATTTTTATGATGAACTGTTGTTCAATTTGTATTCAAGAAATAAACCTATCGCTATTTAGATTCTAATTTCTCTATGATTTGTATATCGACTTATTATTACTCATGACAACTTTCACTAAGACAACCATTTCCCTCGTGTTTCCCAAAGTTACCGAGCAGATGATGCCACATCAATTTAACTTCTTTAACGCTATAAATACATTGATATACACATCAACATTCATTTGTGAAGCCTACATGTATGTCATGGTCAATGACCAGCTAGGACTTCCGGGTTCGGTTTGGATTAACTCGACCCAAATTGATTCAGCAAAACAATATCATTTTGATATTGATCTGAACCTGATCAAACATCAAGCCGGATTCAGGCTGCAAAACATCAGATCGGGCCTATTGCCAAATAACAAGGCATCATGAAGATTATGAATAATGTTAGTCTCCAATTGAAAAGTCAAATAAGGTATGGCTCCTAACCTGCTCAGTAGAGTACAACCTGAGGTTTTCTCAAAAAAGTCAGGTATCGTAACGTTATATATACAGATAGTTTGAAAAAATAATAAGCAACAACAGAGGAGCATCTTATTCTACACGGAGATAGGATCCATCTCCTGAATAAGGCCCTTCTATTAACAACACGGAAACGATTGCTTGCTTGGCTTGATCTGGATGTAATGTAGTTCATATTTGCTGAATTTACTTGCAAATACAGTCTTGTACTAGTACTCGGGGCAAGTTTAGAACAATGCTTGCTCAGGAAGAACTAGCAAGAACTGCCCTCTAAGTGGATTAAACTAGTAAAGACGGCTCTGTTGAACAAGTCCCTGTTGCAGCTTAAAAGAAGGGACCTGCAGCTAAATTCAGTCGTTTAAGTGGTTGCTAAAATGATCCGATGTCCACATGCGATTGTTGCCCCAACTTGGAATGGACTCTGAGACCAAGTATGTAGGTTGACGAAGGCCTGGCATGATCATCGAGCTTCGTCAAGGGTCAGAATAGTTAAAACTCAAAAGCAAGCGTTCAACAACAGAAATTTTCATTTCTTGGGAGGCTTCTTCAGTATCCGCTTTGACCTTGTCCTGAAAACAAATGAAGACAAAGAAAGGAGTTTAGGTGTTTTACTCCCCAAGAGAGAGGAAAGAACCCAATGGAATATATACCTCTGACTGCTGCCAGTTTGCCCACTAGAGCCAAACACACCCTTCATCAGTGAGTTTATATCGATTGAACGCTCTCGCATGAGCTGATCATGGTATATTTTGCTCCCAATCTCACTGATCTGTTCCTCAACCTCTTCGAGGGTTTGATCCACATTCAGCTGCAATTCTCCTTTTCTGATCACAGTCACACTGAAGCCATTTGCTTTAGCTTCCCGAAAGGCATCCTGGGTGAATATTAGTAATGATGAGCAAAGAAATTACCATCTCCAAGGAGTGAAAGAGGACAAAGATAAGTCAAGGCTTCATGAATTTGCTTAAAGTCAAGGACGTGTCCTTAATGAATCCTAAACCAACGAAGTGGCCAGAGTAAAAGGCCTTGACGTACAGTTTCATCTCTTAGAACATTAGCCAGATCATATTCTGATGAATTCCAAAAAGTGGAGAATCTCAGGTTCATTGGAAAATGACACATTTTCACGACTGATAGATTAAAAGATGTTCAGATTATTAATCGATTCTGGACTGGAATCATATGATACAATTTCAACTTCTGTCTCTAGTGGGTTAAGCTTGCTACTATGATCAAAATTTCCTACGTAACCAAAAGAAAATCAAACCTTAGGTGGTCGTGGAACAACAAAGGCGTTGCCATTTCCTAGTATCTCAATGTGAGTCTGAATGATATAACAAAAGTTTTTGCAGTCAGCAGCATCTTCAAAAGCAATCACATGACGTGGTTTTGGCTCCAGTTCAAGATCTTCAGCCATCTCCAATGAATAAAATCCTATTTTTTGTTGCCCATTTTCCACAATATATAGCTCAATGCACTGAAAAGAACAGAAATAATTGTTCAATGATTTTGGTCATGAACATTGGTCATGCACAGTCTTCTTCCTAAAAGACCATGGTTGATGGTTGAAATAGTATTAAAATGCATTTTCATTACTGTTATTTCAAAATAGAATATGTACTAATTATGAAAGTTAATTCCTGGTGAACAAAAAAGAAAGATAAAAACTTTTTTCATAATATTGCTAATATGCTATGCTGGAAATTGTGAAATAGAGAAAAATCCCTACAGCATTCAGTCAAACTTTGATTTTGTTTTATCTTACTCTATATGATGTCAACACATGTTTAGAAAATTAGTCAAACTTTGATTTTGTGTTATCTTACTCTTATCTGATGTCAATACATGTTAAGAAAATCATACATTCTAGCAATGTCAGTAAACAAACATAAAGGACATGTTTTCTTACAAGTACATGCGGAAGATCAAGCCACCATAAGTAGTCTTCTTCCTTATCTTCTGCATATTCCCGGTACTTGCTCACCACAGCTTGTGGTCCAAATAATTCCATTTCTCGTTTCAATTTCTTAATTTTTTTTCCAATGAATTCATTTTTCTGTGTTGATCTGGTCATCAGCTCAGCTGCCTCCTGGATTTCTTCCTCAGTGATCCATCTATCCAAATCCTTCCCTATATCCTTCATAATTGCTTTAATTTCTGGATCTGTCTCAGCATTGTAAGATTCCAAAAACCCACGGGACCATTTCTTTGTGTGCTGCCAATATTCCTTACCAGATTTTTTTCCAGCTCTGACGGAACCATCACTACCTTCTATAATCGTCTTGGGACCCTTTGGAACCTTTGAGTGTAAGTTATTCTTTGAGGCATAATTTGTCGAAGAATTGGTGAAATTTTTGTTGACTGGGGAATCCAATGATTTGAGATGATTATGTTCATCCTTCTTGACAGGGTAGGAATTGCTGGTATTTCCAGCAATAGCTGCTTTACGTAGCTCTATGAAGTTATTGAGGAAGTCAGGGTCCTTCTCTAATGGGGGTCCTTTCCATCGAGGTATAAACTTCTCTGGTGGATCGTATAAACTAATCCCATCTACAGGACAATAAGGAGCTAATATTAGTATTTGTTTTTCAAACAACAATATATGCTCCCAAATGACATGACCTACACAATTGGAATATAGCAATGGAAAACAATGGCAATTTCAAACTCATATAAGAGTATGTGGTGTTGCAGACCAACAGAGCTTGTGCCAAAATAACTAACAATTTCTACGAAAAGGTGGCCTTAAAGAAAATTTGGTAGCAGATGACACGCCTTAAGAAGAACAAAATACCTGTCCCATAATCAAGATTTTCGATGTTTGAATGAAGATATTCATGCACTTGCAACAGTTTTTCATTCTCTTTCTCAACCTTCTTTTCAAGACCTTTGAAGAAATTGATCTTGTCTTCAGCATCCATCAAATAAAATGGGTCCCTTCCTGTTAGCTCATTCTCACGAACTTGAAAAACAATCTCTCTTAGACCTTCATCTTTCATCCACTCTAGTTCACTATCATCTTCATTATAGTCAAGCTTTGTTGTATCAGCGCTCATATTTTCCTTTGCTTTCTCTTTTGCAACTCTATAATTATCTTGAAACCCATCCCGAATCTTTTTAACTAAGGGTTCAACTTCATGAAAATTTGTTTCAAGCCAGCTTCCAGTATTTACAGATGGATTTTCCTTGCTGCTGTTTCCACCATCGGCAAATTTAGACAAACTTTGAGGTCTTTGAGTAGTATGCATCCCATTTCCTTTCCAAGAATTATCAAAATCCTTATTCTCAGTTACAAAAGACTCCTTCTTCTTTGCTATAGAATCTTCACAAGTAGTAGACTCAGTCAAAAGATCTGATTTTGTAGTTAGAGGTTCGGCCACTTTCCAATCCATGTCCACTTTATGGCTTGTTTTAAGAACACCAGCTCCCACTTCAGGTTGTTGAATATGATGCCCCCTTTTCTTGGCAAGAAATTCCTTAGCTTCTTTTACTGATCGTATTAACCTCAGTTTAGAACTGTTCTTCGACATGCATAACTCATCTTCATGGCCATCAAAGGAAGGTAAGATATCTCCTGCTGTCACTCTTAGCTTATCTTTTAAGACATTCACACTTGAACTAATACAACCCTGCACGATATTATTCTCTTCAGGAGAGACCTTGCTTGGGTACCCAGCATGCTCACCATTTAATTCATACAAGGATGAATCGGCTCTACTTTCACTCATACCCTTCCTGTCTCCTGAATCTGTATCTGTAGGATTCATAATCTCTTCTCCACACTCTTTAACCATTTCAGTTTCCCTAAATGATTTATTAGTCGTGAGTTGCTTTTCTTTTCTACCCTTGTCAACTGTTGATTGTTCTCCACTCTCAATTTCCCGAATGTGTTGAGCCATTGCTCTAGTTTCCTCAATTTTGGTATCAATATCCCCTGCTTCACTAGCCTTTGTTGACAGCTCTAACTTATCTTTTGAAGCCTTAGCTTTAACTATACTTTTCATTAATTCATGCTTATCCAGTTTAGGTCTTTCGATTGACACCATCGGAGGTTCTTGAACAAATTCCACTCCACCTTTCTCCATAGCTTCTTGCTCCTTTCTAAACTTGAGCTTTCTCCTCATCATCTCCTTCTCAAACTCTGTGTAGTGTTCCTCCTTGTTACTAAAGGTGAACAGCTTCTTCACTGCCCAAATAGCAACAAAGCCAAAAAGGATCAATCTTCCAACTTTAGAGATTACAGGCACAAATTCAGGGTTAAGAGCACGACCACAAATTGTGCTAAAAAAGCCGGGCTCCTCACTGAAAACAACAAACTTTGCCACCGAGCTATTTCTTGGAATCCCATTCCCTGTTTTCTCCATCTCTTCAGCCAAAGCCTTTGCACGCAGAAGTTTCAAATGAATTTCTTTTGAGTCCTCAGATTCCGACTTCTCCACTCTGCTTCTCTCTAAAACCTCATCCTCATTAATCACGACTTTCTTGACATTTCCCTCTACATCATGAAAAATAGTGAAAATGGGATTAGACCCAATGCCCCAGTATGCACTATCATTCTTGTACCGATCAACCCAATTTTCAAGCTTTCTCAAAGGAACAGATTCTCCCATTTTCTTGGATTTCCGTTTCCATCCATTAACATCATCCAACTCAACTAAACCCCTATCAACGCCAACGTCAAAATCAGAATAATCCAAACTCTCACCAGATTCATCGTGCCAATCAAATTTGATAGGAAACTCGGGATTTTTCTGACGCACTTGTAAATCGTCAACGAGCTTCTTCCTCAGTGAATTTCTGCGACTGGTAGGTCCGCCAAAATGAGCTGAAACAAGCACGCTTCTGGTAGTAGAGAAGCGCATATACATTGAAATTAAGGACCCTTTGTAAAACCGGGAGCTGCAAACCGGAAATTTGCATGATTTTCCGCATTTGCAGGTCTTCACATAGGATTCAGATGCCAGAAACGAAACCCGCAAGGAAGGCCTGCTTGGAAAATTAAGAAGATCCATTAAAGAACACGAGCGGATAAAGAAAGTGCAAGTGTTTAGGAATTAAGTTTGTCAAAAAACAGGTGAAAAGGTGGGGTTTTGTGCACCTTTAAGCCATTGCTAAAACCCTGTCAGCATTCGACAGTTCTGGAACGACGTCGTTTCTTTTGGTTCTAAAGGTGGTTGTTCTGTTCATAATTTCTTTCAAAGAAGTTCCATGTGAAAGTTATGAATAGCACAACACTGTAAAGTCTAATGTTTTTTTTTTCCGTTCTTTAATGGGTTTTTCTGATATTACCAGCTTTAACTGCTTGGAAGATTCGGAAGTTGGTGCAAGTGCAAAGCTCAATACGGACCAGAAACTCAAAAGTGGTCGGATTACAAATTATGCTCAACTTTTGGAATTAAAAGGCAACGTGTATACATAGTAATAAACTACAATTGGACTGAAGAGAATCGGGACGAACGTCTTCAAGAAGTTTTATGGAGAATTCAGAGAGCTGGAGGCCTCCAGTATCAATCATAAAGGTCCTCCTCAACATCATCTGCCATCTGCTTATAGTATTAAACTTACAAGAAACACAGCACACATTGAGAGAGCGCGAGAGTGAGAGAGAAAGAGATGAAAGAAAGGGATGCTGTTAAGCTCTAACTACAGAGATTCGGTATGCATGCCCCACCTTCCGGGTTCTGCTGTTCTTTCCATATCCGCCCTGTAACTCGCAGCTTTAACTCTTTCCTATCCCCTCCGGAGAAGAACAATGCCATGTTACGCTGTATTATCAGGCCGTCATGGCTGTCCCTGACCTTCCTATGGCTATCTCTTATGCTTCTAGGGGTGCCTTCCCAAATGAGTTTCCGGCCATATCCCCCAACCTCCAGGCTGTAGCTGTAATTTCGAGCTTCTGTCTCATCACCCATGAATCTGAGGAATGCAATATAAACAGGGGCCATTCCCAACTGGAAAGCTTCAAAATGGAGGCAGAAGTATTGACCAAAACAGTGGAAAACCTACATAATCAATCACAACGATACTTCAGTACTTGACAAGAAAAGCAACTGAGCCTGAGATAGATCGGAACTAAGACAGCTGGATGCTAACAAGGAATGCAGAGCTATATCTATCTGCTGAAGATGATCGGCAGAAATAAAATTACCATAAAAACAAGGGAAACCAATTTTTTTGTAGATCACGACTGGATTATTAGAGAAACCAGGACCAGAAGGAGAAGATATAACAGGCCAAAAAATGTACATAACTGACAACTGTCAGGTTGTTATATGCATTTCTCAGGACCAGCAAAGGTCATGACTTTCGATCACCACATATTTTACCATCTAACTAACCACCTAAAAAAGCTCAAATTTAGCAATTTCCAATGAGTTGCAAAATCCATTATCACTTATTTAAGCAGGCATCAATTCTGTTCGGCTCAATGTGGCAAAACTGCCATATTCTGAATTTCATATAATCATGGCATGACTAAATCATTTGAGAATAACACTTCACATGCCTTGCATGATATTAAAAAAACTCTATAAACAAGCTGACTGAATACATTATCATTGTCAATTAATAACATACACATACCGTCAACATCCATGTTGCATTTTCAACTTCACGGGGATTGGACTTCACATAACGATGGTTAAAGGTACAACCAGAATGCATGTCCACCTTGTGATCATCCCGCAGATGAGCAACTAGGAAAGGGATATCCCCAGTAACAGCACATTCTGATCCAGCATATGGACAGTTGTATGGCCTGAAGTTACAGAGGGACTCGTGTTTGAGTTTGCTGTAGTAAGGAAAATTCTCTGGGCACCCAAGAACCATGTACTTGCAAGGCAGCTCCAGTGACTCAGCAACTTTCTCCAGAGCTAGACATCTAATATCGCCAAGCTCCTGTCTACAAGTTGGGCACCGGTTATGCACCCTAGTTTTACAGGTTGAACAGAGCGTATGCCCATTGTGGCACTGTAGAAACAACAATTAGATCAACACGTTAGCCAAAAATCTTCTGACAAGAAAGGAATTATGACAGCCAAAAATGCAATAGAAGTCACAAATAACATATTGTGATTCCCATCTGATGGTATTTGTGCGCTTAATTGCTTCTACATAGAGAGAACTTGCTAAAGAGGACTTAAGACCATCCTCCAAATCCAGTCAGCCCACCATATGTAATCCGTATTCATTATTGCAAAATTCCATACTTTAACCTATACATCTATCAGCATAATTGACTGATTTCCCAATATCTGTCAAGTATCTCATATCAAATCAATCTTAAATCTTTGTTCCTTAGAAGATGTGAAAAATTAACTACATGGAGAACCCTATCTTTACCTCATAACCAGACTCAGCAACCCAAAATTCACATCAAGATTTTCTTGTGCCTGACGTAAACACAATTGTTTGTCTTTATCTCTTCCATCAACTATCAAGCAACAATGTACAACCCAAAGCGAATTTGATGTTAGCAAATGAAGACGTGAATTATCCAAATCCTGGATCCTCGTTTAACCAATATCCTAAATGACAACAAAACATCCCACTATCTTCAAAGATAAAATGAAAAGAACCACGGAACGAAATTTAGTTGTTGTAGCATACTTAGTCTTTCTCCACAAGTTTAAATTACCACATGGAGACAAATACATCTAAACCTCGATCTCCAAGTCCATCAAACCTTCTTTTCTGAAAACCATATAACTGACTAATTTGCTTCATGCCGACTAAAGAAAAGTCATAGAAGTCTAGTTCTCCAAAAATTGGGTCAAATAAACTGATCATTTCAGAACAAAAACTAAGCAACCTTAAAAAGGATTTTACCAATCAATTTATCGCAATTATACCAAAAAAACAAAAAGTTAGAAGAAGTACCATGGGCGCCAAAATCGGATCAAAGCCCAAAAATCAAAATGCAATAATCCAAAGTAAAAAAGAGAAGTACAAAGTTAATAGCTTTATAAAGAATTAAAACCCATGGACAAAAATGATGAAGTTTAGGCAGAGTCCTCTTCCCACACAATTCTATTCTTTTAGATTTCTTTCTTTACGTTAGGTCAGTTTATATCAATCTAATTAGAATTTCAAGAAAATAGGGTTATAGGTTCATTAAAAGACTTTGTCAACGTCTAATTATATCTGCACTACATCAAGTTTTACACAAAACCCGTAAAAGTACCTAACCTGATGAATCGGAGGGTACATAGAATTGGTACAAACGGGACATTCAAGAAGTTCATGGACGCTGGTGGTGCGAAGCCCCGAAGTCACACTATTACTGTTGTTGGTGTTGTGTGGCTTTGAAACCGGAGCAAATTGATGGTGGTGTTGATGGATCTCATCCTCATCGATCACACATTCAATGCTATCCAGTTCCATTCACACAGCTACTCCTCTCAAAGACAGAGAAGAAAAAATCCCAAAAATTTAAGGGTTTGACTCAGATGGGTACGTCGATTCAAGACTTTCTCTTCACAATCGAATCGAAACAGTGCCGATTCAAGAAACCAAAAAAAAAGAGGTTTTTTCTTTGCCTCTAATGTTGCAACTATAAATATAAAAGCAACAGAAACAAAGAGATCGAAACTGTATATTACAAGATTCAGTCCGCGAAAAAAGAGGTTCTTTTCTTCATCGGAGGAGCGTCAAGATTGAAGCTTTCGGTAGCCGGTTGATCGCCATCACGCGGCATTTAGGTTGAAGAGAGAGAGAGAGCGGGGTTTTTAACGATGGAGATTATAAGTTGGGTAGAATCATCAAAATCCTTATTTGGGTGTTGGTGGTTGGATGTTAGCGCCTTTGTTATTCCAATACTGTGTTCGAAAGAAAGTGGAAAGTTGGCGTGGGACCGGACCATAACCAAAGCTTTGGGATGGCTCGAGCCTAATGGCTCGTATAATTAGCCTCTTCCTCAGGCAACTTGGGACTTAGGTCCCATCGACATAAATCGGTTTCTAATCTCTTTATGCTTTATTCTTTAATTGTAAACTTATAAGATAGGGGAACAAATCTTCTCTTACCTCAATCTTATCCCAAGCTCAAGCCATCTCAATCATTTATTACAACAAATTAAATCGGTAAGATTGCTTGAGCATAGAGGGTATAGTGAGAGACGATCTTCTTCCATAAAATAGAGTGTATATTAGTCTGAGTGTGAATAGCTTAAAGATACTTTCTTATAGTTATAATTCGCTAAAAACACTTCGTAAGTAAAAAAAAAAAAAAGATAGAGGGTATATTATAACTCGTTTTCAAACTTTGAATAAGTTGAAAAGTAAATACACTCGTAAAATAACAACTATAATCTACACTATCAAAAAGGTATTCTAATCTCCTCCTTTTTCAACTAAAAAGTGACCTTAAAGTCATAGTTAGATGAACTTTTTTTCATCATTTTTATATTAATTAGAGTAAATCACTTATATTTTAAAACTTTTTAAAAATCCTTTTATTTTTAAAAGTTTTGAAATTTTTAATTTTTCAAATTTTAAAAAAATCTTTTTAAAACTTTAATTAAAATAAGAATGAAATATATGCAACATAAATATTATATTTGTATCAATTAAATATTATTTACACAAAGATTTAACCTAATTTTTAGATTAGAACCAAATTGATTAAATTATCATTAATAATTTATTATAATTGTTTTAAATTATTACTAATTAATGCTTATTATTGGAGATTTAGTTGATATCACATGTATTCTATTATTATTATTTAATTGAAATTTAAAAAATTAAAATTTGAAAAATTAAATTCTTAAATTACAAAGATATTTATATCTTTTACCTTAATTATTATTATTTTATCTTGTGCAATAAATAAAGTTGTGTAGGATATTTTTTCAAAATAGTTGAAAACCGAAATGGCATTAAAGTCTAGGAGAAGACTCGGTTATGATTGAAGTCAAAGATGCTTATAACTACTACCGCGTCCGAAACAATATCATGTTGACTGCCTCAAATTGTAAAAATACTAAATGCACTCTTCCGTGATCTCATGTTAGGTCAAAAAGGGACATCCTTTGTCAAAACTTGGGAGACCAATTCCTCATTTACAATTACAATGTCGAGACATTCGTAACATAAAGGATTAGAAATGTGGTAATCTCCGTGAGATGATGAGGGCTAAATTCTCGATTTATTACAATTTTTTTTTCTCAATCTTTGGTCTGTACTAGTAAAAAGGAGAGAATCCAAGTGTAGGATACTCCGCCAAAAAAAATGGCGGGTTTGGTATCACCCCGCTATAGTAGTTGGCGGAGTGGGCTACGTGTGCAATTCTCCGCCAAATAATTTGGCGGGGTGCAAACGCCACCTCGCCATTCAAGGGGGCGGGGTGAGATGGCTCACCCCGCCATTCAATTTGGCGGGGTGAGGGCCCATCCTGCCATTGTGAATGGTGGGATGGGCAGCCTTTTACAGGGTGCAGAACTCTGCACCCTGCATTTCTGTCTTTTTAAGAGAGCCAGCAATGATGCTGGCTCTCTCCTTGTTATAAGACCGAATGCTTCTTCGGTCTTTGTTAAGCCCTCGCCAAGTTTTTCTCTCCTTGTTTCTGTTTCAGGTGTCGCTCCTCTCCTCTCTGGTTTTGCTTCTTTAAGAAGTGTACGCATTCGGCTGATTTTGGTTGTTCATTTTTTGAAGCATAGATGTTCTGTAGCTATCTCATTTTAAACAGGTTTATATTAATTTTTTTTAAATTATTTGTAATATTGATTTATTGTAGATATGTTATTTTTTATATTAGATATTTGTGATATGAATTTTTAAGATTTTTTTGCATATGAT
>JAOQMS010000009.1:25080114-25096719 GCA_027563885.1 Erythroxylum longipes | reverse complement strand
ATTCCTAATTTTTACTAACTAATTTTATTAATTCATTTTAAATATTCTAACTCTTATATTTTGACTTATTTTCTCCCAAAAATTTATCCACATTAACAAATTTTAATTTTTTCCCACAAATTTAAAAATTAACAATATTTATTTATACATATTTAGCCCATCATATAATAACATACTAGGCCATAACTTCTTATATTCTTATATACGGATACTTTTTTTAAAGTACAACTTTATTTTTTAAATTATGTACTAAAATATTATAACACATTTATTTACACCTTTTCTTATAAACTTTACTAAACTATTTTATTTTTTCTACTATATAAATTTCACAATATTCACTCACATATTTCATCCATTTATCTTTTTAATTCATTCATCCATTTATTTTTTTATTCATTTTTTACTATACATTTCGAGGATTTTAAATTTTTAAAATTTCTTATTTAAACTTACTTATTTTGTTAATTCACTCCAAATAATTCAACTCTTATATTTTTCCCCTTTTTCTTTTACAAAATTTTATATACAATTCTATTTTCTTAAAATTTTAAATTACAATATATTCATTTATACAATACTCTTTACTTTTAAATTAAGTGAGCATTATATTTATTTAGATTATTATTGCACATTTGCGCAGTCTATGTCTGCTTGTTGGGCTATAAATAGGTTAAAAACATGTTATCTCAAGCTTGGTGGTGAATTTAGATAAAAGTTACAAATTTTTTTAATATTTTTAAAATATAAATTAATTTATATTATTATTTATTATATCACTTTATATTTAAATATTTTTAAAACAGGGCTAATTCTTAAAAAGTTAAGTTCTTTACGGTTTTTAATATATGGGTCAATATAAATTAAACATGTGTTAATATAATTTTAAAAATAATTTATGTAAATATTTATGTTTTAGTTTAACATTTAATAAAAATATAAATATTAGAAATGAAACCACTATCATACAAATTTCACAACAATTGCGATTACAACATGGAGATGATATCTATGAAATAGATCACAAATTATGCGATCCGGAGGTGCTCTACTCACACTGTCACTCTCCCTGCTTTGAAATTTTTGAATAAGGATGGCAATTTCGGCCCAGCTCGGACCGGTCTATTTTTGGTCTAAATTTAGCGAGCCATGGGTGGGCTACGGGCCGATAATGGTCGGCCCGCGACGTGATAAAACAGCATCGTTTTGTCCAAAACGATGCCGTTTTATATTTTTTAATTAGAAAAATATAAACAGACCAGGTTTAGTTCAGCCTAGGCCACGGGCTAACTACGGGCCGTCCGGCCTATACCAACCTAGCCTATTAACATTCTTAATTTTGAAAGATAAAATAGTAAAATTTTGTTTTCTTTCGGCAAGTTTTCTTCTGATCCGATTATAATGACTAGCCTAACTTTTTCTCGTGAAAAGGATGTCGATGATCCTCCAATTCCTTTTGTCCACTCCGAGTCTTCGATGGACGTGAAGTATTCGTGTGTTATGTTAATGGTCATTTTAGCTTAAGACATAGATTCATCTATGTACGATTCTGATTATGAATGTCAGATGGATGATGGTTTTGACAATAACGACCAAGTTTATTTTCCGTGACGAGCCCAGTAGAAAATCAAGACCTTCATGCCAAACCACTAGAAAAAAAACCCAATATTATTTTAAAATAAAGATAAAGATTAATTTAAATTTTTAAAAATGTTTAAGTCACCATACTAATTGTCGTCTTGCTCCAAAGTTACAAGTAAGAACTTAGAATTGAACCGGTGCTAAGGTCATCGTCATTGAATAACTTCTGTACCAATTTTCCAATTTCACGGCGGTGGGACTTCGGGAACCCCACAATGTGTACACACGAAGGCGAGGGCTTACGCTGTTTCCAGCTTTTGATCAAAATGTTGGTACCGCACGGAGCTTGGTGGTGATACGAATACGCCAACTGGTTCCACTTTTCTTGACTAAGGTGTGTCCTTGCATGTGCTTTGTGACCTAACTTGGGGAGATCGTGCACCGGCATAATTTGTTAGGTACAATATATTAAGTGACCATTTCACTATAATAGCTTAAGTTGCTGCGTGAAGCCAACTCAATTGGTTTTATATATTCTCTAACACACCCCCTCAAGTGAAAGTCCTTTAGACTTGAAACTTGCACAGGCCTACTTTACTTTGTGCTTAATTTAATTGGTGGGTGGTAGGATTCGAACTCATGACCACTTGGTCATAGAGGCTCTGATACTATATTAAGTGACCATTTCACCACAATAACTTAAGCTGTTGTGTGAGGCCAACTCAATTGGTTTTATATATTCTCTAACACAATATTGTTGATTTATCCCAATTCTAATCTTTTTGTCCTTGTATCAAATAATATTATACTAATCAAACTTTAAAATAGCATTTTTTTGTTTATATATTAAAAAAATTAAATTAAATTAAAAATTCTATCAAGCCGAATGGTACCCTACCGTACTCGTTGGCTTGCACAAGAGCCATTGTTATTTATGAAGTGACCCAAAGATATTGGAACAGTGGAGTGGTGCACCAAATAAGGCACAATAGCATTTATGTCTCTCTGTCACCTTTCACCCTTCTTATCCCATGCGCATTTGCTAATTTATTACTACTGTTGCTTTCCACTCAGAAGCTGCTCTTTCAAACCCGGAAGCAGCTATTTCATTAATTGAAATCAAACATTTGGCATTTCATTACATCCTACGAACCTTATTAGGAAGCAACCTGGTCCGAAATGAAGTGTTAAAACGACAATACAATTTAATATCAACGGAGATTCTGAGAATCTAAATATTCTTACGACAAAATCCTTCAAACCGACACTAACACTTGTTGTCCTGAACTCTTACTTAAATCCAACCGACAGAGAAAGGAAAAAAGAGTATACGAATCAAATTTCAGACTGAGTTTATAAGATTCCTACCCCTCCGTTCACTTAAAGAGATATTCCCGTCTGTAACCCACGAAATTAAACTGACTCTTTTTTAAAGAGAGGGAACAAGCTTTATCCCTTTAACGAAAAAATAAGATAACCCAGCGGCACACACATCTCACGCGCACCCTCGAGGCGAAAAACCCATCCGCGAACCCGCCAAGTCATACACGACCCGGAAGCTTTGTTGCTGGATATTCCCTATTATTGACAACCCGCTCGTTGTACCCGCGAACGCGAAGCAAAAGGTTCCGCTAGTATCAACCGGAATCAGATAATTCGACGCCGGTAACGACATGTCGGCGCCGCGGAAATGCAGCACCACTGTCGGCACCTTCACTTCCTTTATACCGGATAAGTCGTAACAAGTGTCGAACAGCGAGAATTCGGCGGCTCGCTTCAAGTTGGATGATCGAACCCTAAACGCGTCGCGGAGAGCCGTGTAAGCGGGTGCAGTCAAGCGAGTCACGGACGTACCCGAATCTATGATAACCCCGCCTTCGCCGGTTGGGTCGAGTTTGAATAAAGAGGCTGTGATGCCGGGGACACGTGTCCCACCGATGCTGAAGCCGAGGAGCTCAACGTAGTAGAATGTGTCTAGTTTGGGGTTCGAAAGTAACGGCGTGAAGCGAACAGCTTGTGAGATAGCGGCGTCGCCGAAAACCATAGAAGACGGCCTAGAAGAAGCTGACCTGTCCATTAAACAATAAGAGAATTTACGACCGAACTGGCCACCGGTCTGAGAGGGAAACGATAACCTCCCCCGGCCAAGTCCCAACAGCCCCGCAGCCCCAACGAACAAGCCTTGATTATCGTGACCGCACCCGAGCGCGACGCCTCCAACACTTCTTCTACGAAACGTCAGCGTTTCGGTAGAGAACTCTCCGACTGTGAACGAACCGTCACCATAAGAGACTTGGTATAGACATGTCTGCGTTAGAGAACTGCATCCAGGTGTGTCGAGCTTGCGACAGAGGAGTGACAGGCAAGGGACTCTAGCAAACGACTTGGACTTACTCGGGTCGAAAACCGGGTCGGTTTGAGAGTAACATTTCTTACACGGAGCGCACTGGAGCCAGACGACGTCGCTTCCTGTATCCAACACCATGTAAACATATCTGGGAGGAGTACCTACGCCGAGGCGCGTGAAGTACTCACCACTCCCCTGCGCGAGTCCGGAGATGATGGAGCTACTAAAACCGTTACCACGAACGCCGGAGCGGTTGACAGCTCCACCACCGGCTGCGGCGGCGGCGGCGAGAGAAGTAATAGACTCCACACGGGAGGCATCGCGCTGGAGTCTCAAGTTGAAGAGATCTTGCGGAGTACTATTGAAGGACAAAGCGTCTATGTGATGCAACTGTAAGTTGACGCTATCTGGGTCTCTA
Source organism: Erythroxylum longipes (assembly GCA_027563885.1). Classification (NCBI taxonomy): domain Eukaryota; kingdom Viridiplantae; phylum Streptophyta; class Magnoliopsida; order Malpighiales; family Erythroxylaceae; genus Erythroxylum; species Erythroxylum longipes. The sequence goes on along the minus strand of JAOQMS010000009.1, from coordinate 25,092,373 downwards.
TCTAAGGTGGTGGTTTCAGTTTCTGAGTCAGATTCTGTCCATGAGAGAGCAGATGGGAGGGGGAGAGGGTTGATGACTAAGGTTTGGTACTCTGTTGGAGTACAGAGGGCTGCGTAGAAGAAGAGAAGAGTGGAGAAGCAAAAGAGAAGGGCGTTGCTTGGTTTTGCTTCCATTAAAATGATACTATGGACACAGAGAGGCTAAGTAAGAGTATAAATAGAGTGTGTAGTTTAATAATCTGCTAAACATTTTCCTAAATCTTTAGTTTGTTTATATTATGTTTACATTAATTGATGTATTGTAACGAAAGCTGTGGTTTCCAATGACTGTGGCGGGAATTGAGGCAGGAATGGCCGTGGGGCCATGAGTACTTGAAAATTGATTGCAATCAATTACTTTTTTTATTTTAAAAACTAAATTAAAAGTTAAATTAATAAAATTAAATTTTAAAATTTTAATTGATATTAAATGGTTATAAAATTAACTAAATATTAAATAAAATGAAAAACTTTAAAATATCAAATTATTCTTAAGTTTAATTTTAAAAATTATTAAATAAAAAATAATTAATTTATTTTAATTTGTAATAACTTATCGATCGACTGATTAATAAATAAATTAATTTTAATAAAAAAGTTATTAAAATAAATTAAATTAAAATGTTAAACGATTCAAAATTTTTGTGATTAAATTAGTTGAATCGATTGAGTTTTTTAACCGTTGATTTTTTTTGTCTCGTCACGACCATAATTTTTCGAGAAAACCTTTATTAACATTTTGTAAGTAAGGTTGTGTACTATCAGATCTTCTTAGACCCCACACCTCAGCGAGACTTTAATTAAATGTTGATAATGATAATAATAATGATGATATCATTTAGGAATAGGAAAAGTAAATTACATGAAATTTGGACCCAATCCACTCATAACCAATGTTTTAAAAACCGGACCGGTGACTGAATCGAAGAAGCAACTGATTTAAGGGTCAATGGTTTAATCAGAATTGAACCATGATCGAACCAGTGACTAATAAATAGATAAATTTTATTTTATATATTATATATATAAGATAATTTTTAAATATACTATTTAATTACATATCTAACTTAAACCTTCAAACTTCAAAAACATACAAAGCTAAAGTAATGGTGGGACGCGTCATTGACTATTCTTTTATCAAGGAATTGCTTTAACAAGTACTGCAAAGTCTCATTCACTTTAACCTTTTATTTTATACCGAATAAACTAATAATTTCACATAACCTTTAGTTCCTCTGTTTTTTTAAATCTAAAGTTCTAAACAAGTCCAAAAAGTAACGAAAAGCAGAGTAGGAAGAGCCAAACTATGTGAACCAAGCAATAGAAGCGTCTGACGACTCTGACCAAGAAGAGAAGCACTACTAGTCCCCACCGCGCAAGCTCCCAATTTCGTTACCTAAGAGACAGAGACAGACGTGAGAGAGACGTGAGAGAGAGACCTGATGGATAGAGCAAACAGCGGCAGTGGGTAAGATGAGGCCTGAGAGAGCGACGGCGTCTTCCTTCTCAAGCGGCGATGTCTTTCTTTTATTCTATTTTTGAGTTTTATTTGACAGAAGTGAGAGAGAGACGTGAGGCAGAGTTATTTTAAGTGAACCAGGCGGTTTTCTCTTATACCGATTCACAGGTTTTTACCAGTCAGATCGTAAAATAAACGAGCCAACCATTCACAAAAAATAAAAGCCAAACGGACCGTTTTATGCTCTGGGTCACTGATTTTCTGGTCCGACCGGCCAGTTCGGTCAGGTTTTTAAAACACTGCTCATAACAAAACTTCCCAGTAAAGTACTCATCAGATCTTCTGTAACACTTAACCTATTTTAATTCAGTTCTCGCCTTAAAACGAAGTCATTTTAGATTTGTTTACACATAAAACAGTGTTGTTTTAGAGCAAAAACATGATTCGAATAGATTAACAGGCCGTTTGGAAACTTTCGAATTGAATTCATTAATGAATTAGATTCAATTACATTAATGAAATTGAATTAAATTCAATTTACACTATTCGGAACAAACGCAGTAATATCAGAATTGAATTCAATTATACTGTTTGGAAAATAATCAAAATGAATTCACTTATTTAATATAACATTTTTACCCTTGACTAAAAGATAATCTTATTAAATAATCAACATTCACACTTACATAAAGCAAGTTATAAACATCAATTTCATTATAAGTAATATCATCAAAAATATTCATTATTAAAATGAAAAGAAAAAATTAATTGCAAATGACATTAGGCTAGACCGAGCTATAAAGACAATAAAAAAATATTATAATTTAGAAGCTTAAAAATGCATGAACGAGGAATAGTTCTTTGAAGAGTAGTGAGATGGGAGAGGTTGCGTCAATTGAAGAGTGGCTATGTCAATTGAAGAGATAGGGTTATTACATGGGTATTACGAGAAGAGTAATTTTTAACGTTTAAAAAGAAGAGTTGAAGTAAGTTTGTACTTCAATTCTAGTAGTTTTTCAGCTGAATTGAATTTATAAAGAATAGTAGGTTTTAATTACGTATGTGAATTAAACTCATCTGTTTTTTTTGTTTCCAAACATAGGAATTGAATTCAGTCAATGTTGCAATTGAATTCAATTCCTACATTCCAAACAGGGTGTAAGTGGTATAGAAGATATTAACCATAAAATACTAATTTTTGATTGACTAGGATTTGATTTGAATTTAATTTTTAAAAAATAATCTTGTCAACCTTTAGTTTCTATCCGATTTTAAGTTTTATGATTTGGTCCAATTTAAAATATCTAAAATTATTAATAAAACAATGTTATATAATTTGAATCAGTTTTTTCCGAGGAATTACATTAGCATAATTTAAAATATGGCATGTATCAATTTTATTAAAAATAAAATAAAATATTAAAAATATGAAAAATTATTTAATAAGAAATTATTTTAAAATATTGATTTTCATTAAAAAATGCTCATTAATAAATTGAATTATAAGAGTGGTACGTGTCTTTTGGATCAATAAATAATGAGATATTTGAGATGATATATGCCAAATGTCATTAGAATCTCCAAGTAGGTAGTCTCCATGCCCATGGTCCAATCTTTTTTTGTCAACCATTGCATGCGTGCTTACACATGGAGATGGAATCATGAAATCACGTAATATGTCCCTTCACAATGTCCTCTTCCGATCAAAAATCAATTAAGGGTAGGTTCGAATAAATCCAATATCATATTTATAACTATCAATAGATACAACAACACAACAACATTTAGGGCTGTTTATTTCTCTCTCTTTTTTTAACGTTTTTCATTGTCGTTTTTGTAAAAAGGGAAATAAGTTAATAAAGCACGTTTGCTTAAGTTTGTTGCAGTTTTTTATTTCTTAAAAATTAAAAACCGCCATAGATTTACGGAAACATAAAAAGGATGTTTTTATAAGATTTTAAAACAGGTTTTCTTGTATTCTAAAATGGTTGCTGCGTCGACTCTTCTTGCTTTTGTATCTCTCCACTGTTGCGTTATTTATGATTGCTTTCAGATCTCTCCACTACTGCATTAGTTGTGCTTGTTACGTTATTTGTATTATCTCTCCACTGCTCGTTATTCTCTCCTTCTTTTATTTGTTTATTTGCATGGAACAAGAAGTTTCTTATACTAGAGAGAAACCAGTAGCACATAACTCATGTAGAATGATGGAGCATGAAGTTTCTTACGTAATTTGAAAAATCTTTCCCATTTTATATTGGAGCATTCCATACATACACACAGGTCCACCCACACACCCCACCGCTGTCACAAAAAAACGATGAAGAATGAGCAGTGGAGCAAGCAAAGTGGTGTGCGTCACTGGAGTTTCCGGTTATATTGAGGAGACTTTCACTGCTCAACTCCCTATCTCCTGAGGTACATACAAAAGGAATCTGAAGGTTAGAAAACCATTAAGAGAAGTGGCTTATGAGATAAAGAAGATTGTGTGAAAGAGAAGAGAACTTGCAGAGAAGAAAAAGAGGGAATAATAGGGTGGGCAAAACATTAATATGTCTAATTATGAACAGTGAGTAAATAGTGAGTGACACGAAAGAAGAAAAGAAGAGGGCTTCGAAGACAGAGAGGGAATCGAATAGTAATATAATTTATATTTATGTAATTTTATTATATAAATTAATGTGTAATTTTTTAATAATATTTGATTTGTATATATTTTAATTTTAATTATAATGATAATTAATTAATTTAAAAATATAATGTATTATATTATAATTATTACATATAAGAGTATAATTATAAAAAATTATTAAAAAATAAAAACATGATGATAAAACTAAACATATTTTTATTTTTAATTTTTTGTTACAAATCTCAACCAAACATGCTTTCGTTTTTCAATTTTTATATTATAAATTTTAACCAAACGGTTTTCGTTTTTTTAAGGAAAAAAACATAAACTAAAAACAGGAAACATAAACCAAAAACCAAAAACTAAAAACAACAATAGAAAAATAGAAGTAGAACTAGTATAAATTTGATTGATATGGGAGTTCTGGAAACATATAGATAACCTTACTTCTAACTAGTAAAGATAAATATTAATAGATAGAAATAATTTGTTTAAAATATGCAATTTTACATGTGTGTGTATATATATATAATGTATTTAAAATTCATAAATATCATTGTTTGGCCTTTATTTGACTAAAGGACAATACGTAGCCCTTTGTTGCAGTGTGGATGTATTTGCGAGCGTGCCAGGAATTTAAAGTACTTCCAAACTAAAGAAATAAGGAAAAAGATCACCTCGTAATCTGACTGAAATAAAAAAACGACTGTGTATTGCTAGAAAAGGGACAAAAATCTAACAGAAAGAACTTTGCTTTATTGATAAACAAATCGGTAAAACGCAATGACAAAGAAATTGGGAATTTGCTAAGAACAATTGAAAAGAAAAATGCTAGGCTAAGAACAATAAAAGATTGTCGAAAAGAAATAAGCTAATAGGTTCAAAGATTTGCTGGGATGCCAGGCTTTTGATATGTCAGAGGTTGGAAAGTTTTTTCTTCTTCAAAGCTCCTATTTATAGCCAAAGATGTTGAGTGTCTTACTTCAATTGCACTTGTAATCTTGATAAAATTTTATCTTCTTAGATAAAGATAAAGATTTAGATAAAACCCTATCTTATCCAATAGAGATAGGATACCAGATAGAGATAAAATTTGGATAAAACTTTATCCTTATCTCTTCATTATCTTGGACTTCAAGACTCCCACTCCAACTCCAATTCTACTACTTTCCTCTTCGTTGGACACTGGAATCTGATGAGCCAGGGTCAGTGGTTTTCTTCTGGACTTCGAACCATGGGCTTTTCTTTGGGCTTCGGGTTTTCGGCCAAAAACAGTAAAAATGGGCCGAACCCATTTTTCGGTGTAAACAATCATCAACAACAATAACAATTTAGTAAAAATTTCGCTGATACTTAGAGTTTGATAAAGTCTAATGATATGTAATCTTACCTCTAATTAGTAAAAATATGACTGACACTTTTGGGAAAAGTCTAGTTGTAGAGAAGATGTTTCTTTAATGTCGATTAAATTAAATCAATTTAAAATTAAATGTCTATTTTTAACTTATATATTATTTTATGTAATCAAAATTTTATAAAATTAATTGAATTGAATTTACTCCTTTAAAAAATATATATAATAACAAAATTTTATTATACATTTATCTTTTAATCTATGCTTGAACATATTAGGCCACTCAGTATACTCAATAAGTCCAACTGACACCCTATTCGTTATTTACATTTAACGTGAAGAACAGACCTCTCATTTTCTCTTTAAAATAATCTAAATTTATTTTAAAAAGTATATAATTTACCGGTCAAATCCCATCGTTGGATTGTGTTGACGAAGAAGGTCTGGTCTGATCACTAGTTGGTTTTGAATAGATTAATTCATTAAATAATTTATTAAAAATATATAATTTGACCTTCGTTAAAAGATTTACTGAAAATCTATCCCTGCGTTCAACGCCTTAATGATGAGATGATGTATAACTGATGTGTGCAACTGAATGACTGACCAATGCGGTTTAGATCTTCTGTTTCACTTTCTATGTTTCAGGGCGACCAATCCACCTAACGAGATTAATGAAGGTTAGAATGTCACTCTCTTATTTCCATGTTCTTACCACTGGAAAGGCAGGACAAAAAGAACACAAGAACAAGAGAACTGTGAAATGCAGGAGCACGAAAATGGCAGGGTTTCCTTCCATGTGACAGACCAAACCAGAAAAGGGAAAAGTGCCGCAACCAAAATAGGGCAAATAGCATCCAGTCATGTCCAATTCATAAAAGGAAATGGGGAAATTTCGAAGAGACTTGCATGTTAGGACCACCCTTTAGATTCGTCGACAAAAGGAATATTGATAAGGCGGATCAAAGTGGGCGAATCATGATGTCCAGCTAATACGAGAATGAGATATATCTGAGGCCTTCTTAGGTGAGTTGAACTATCACAAGATAAAACGGTGTGAAACAAGCACATTTCATTCAAGCCTAAAGGATCAAGTTATAATTTTGTGTCAACAAAGTGAAGGCCACCAAGAATGAATATAGATCAGATATAGGCAGCTAGCAGTAATTATCAGCTACTTTTAGGGAGTTTGGTCAAAAAGATTGCAACTTTACTGATTCAGGCAAAAATAGGCAAGATCCCACGAAGAATTTGGAATTGAAAAGTCCTACCTTTGGATTAGTAAATGAGGGTGCTTGTTAATCGATCCGGTAAGATATTAATAGGTAAGGAATCAAAAACAGTTAGTTATATATTATCATTACATAAATAGTATTTTCATATCCTTTTTAAGACAATACTTTATACTCTTCGAAAATGAGAGGAATAAAATTCATTCATGTGTAACGTACAAGTATCTCTATCACACCCCTAAGAAGGGTGTCACCTTGTCACGCCTATGACATATTATTTTTCTTTTTTTCCTTCTTTTGGAAAAATAATATAATTAATTAGAATATATTAAAATTTGATGTAAAACAAAAATTTTACAAAATTTATTTTTTAAGATTTTTAACAAACCAACCACTATAAATAGTCATAGTAATGGTAATTACAAGTCAACCACTTTCAATAATAATGATAATCATTTATTCATCTTAACCAACCGTCATAATTATAATGATTATATTCATTCTCATTTATATTACCATTATCTCATGTAAACTGTTACAACACAAAATGTGAAAACATAATGTTTTAGGGAAGAAATTGTATTGCATTGATTAAAATCCAGCAAATAAAGAGTAACAACTCTCACTGTCTGTTGTACGAAATGAAAAACAAAGAAAACCACTAGCCAAGGAGACTAAGGTCTATCCTATTACAACGAGCAATGAAAAAATCGAATAATGATTAGCAGTCCCTGTCATGTCCTTTTATTCCTGTAGAAATAACAAACTTTGATTCTTAAACGCTGCCACCTTTCCTTCCTCATTCACGTGCATTCTTCTTGGGCTTCCTCCTGTAAATTTGCTTAATTGGGGGCTTATCAACACTCTCTGCCAAAAGTTTCACCTTATCCTCAAGGTGGAAGTCAAGAAAGTGAGCGTTGATATCTTCAAATTTCTCCCAAGAACTTTCATGCATTGATAATTCATTCCATTCAATAAGAACCTCCCTTGATCCATCAGTCGTAATGCGTGTATCCATAGCAAATTTTGGAGAAACCTGTAACTCCATTTCATCATTAAGACTATCTGGTAAGGGTTGATGTGTGAATTGATCTCCAGTAGCCTTCTTTAGTTGAGAGACATGAAAAACCGAGTGAATCTTTGCATTAGCAGGTAACGCACGCCCATACGCAACTGCTCCAATTCTCTCCATGACTCGAAATGGCCTGTAAAATCTGGGAGAGAGTTTCTGATTGACTCTTCTTGCCAAACTATGTTGCTTCTATGGTTGAAGTCTCAAATAAACCATATTGCCAATATCGAATTGAACTTCTCGCTCCTTGCATTAGCCCACTGCTTCATTTTGTTTTGAGCAGCCACCAGATTAGCCTTTAACGTATCCAACATTGCATTTCTTTTCTGAATCAAATGATTCACGTCTTCAACAGCAGAAGGTTCATCTGAAAACCTGAAAAGAGTCGGTGGAGATCTCCCATACAAGGTTTCGAATGGAGTAATCTTTGTTGACTTATGATAGATGGTATTAAACCAACATTCTGTCCAATGAAGCCATTCAGCCCCAAGTTTCTGTTTATCACCACAAAAGCAGCTAAATATGCTTCAAGACATCGATTTACCACTTCAATTTGACCATTCGTTTGGGGATGGTAAGTTGAACTCATTAATAGTTTTGTACCTGCTAGTTTGAATAATTCCCTCCAGAAATTGCTCATAAAAATATGATCTCTATCAAACACAATCGAACTAGGATATCCATGCAAATGAACAACTTCCCTAATAAATATTGCAGCTACTTCTTTAGTAGTGTAAGGATGTTTAAGAGGGATAAAGTACACAGACTTGGTTAATCGATCCACCCCCACTAGGATAGAATCAACCCCTTTTTGATTTAGGTAATCCACCAATGAAGTCTATTAAAATATCATCCCAACTCTGTTTCGGAATTGGCAGAGGTTGCAGTAGCCCTGCAGGAGACATAGTAGAATGTTTGTAGCGTTGGCAAATCTGGCATTAAGCACAAAGCCCTTGACATCTTGTTTTAACACTTCCCAACAAAATATGGACGTGATTCTTTTGTATGTACGAAAGAAACCTAAATGTCCACCCAAAGGAGAGGCGTGAAATTCCTAAAGTAAGGTAGGGATCAAAGTGGACCCTTTTGGAATTACCAGCTTGCCTTTGTAGAAGAGCTGCCCTTGTCTAATTGTGTAATGAGGATGTGAGGATGGTTGCAATGCTACTTCTTATAAAATCTTTTTGAGTTTAGCATCTCTTCGCAACTCCTCTTCCAGATCTTCTAACCCCATGACCTGACTCACTGAAACTACAGCCAACAACTTTTCGTCTTCTACTCATGACAAAGCATCAGCCACATTGTTACCAGGTCTTGGTTTGTATTGTATTTCGAATTGAAATCCAAGTAATTTTGACACCCATTTCTGTTGCTCCTCTCCCATAGTTCTCTGCTCCAGTAAGAATTTTAAACTTCTCTAATCTGTCCTTATTATAAATGGTTTCCTAAGAAGGTAATGCTGCCACTTTGTCGTAGCAAAAACAATGGCCATCAATTCATGTTCATACACAGATTTCTGTCATGCGGTTGGAGAGAAGGCTCGGCTAGTGAAAGCTATTGGTCTCCCTTCCTACATAAGAACAACCCTAATTCTAATTCCTGATGCATCAGTTTCAACCAAAAACTGTTTTGAGAAATCGAATACAATCAAAACAGGCACCATAGTCATAGCTTTCTTTAACACTTCAAAAGCCTCCATAGATTCGGGGTTCCAATTGAAATTGTCCTTCTTGAGGAGTTGAGTTAGTGGTCTAGTAATGAAACCATAGCTTTTAACAAACCTCCTGTAATAACCCATGAGGCCCAAGAATCGTCGAAGGCTTTTAATATCTTTTGGTAAAGGATATTTTGACATTGCCTCAACCTTCCTTAGAGCAGCCTTGACACCTTCATCTGATATGATATGCCCCAAATACTCCAATTGGGATTGAGCAAAGAAACATTTCTTCTTATTAATACATAAAGTGTTTTCCATCAGAAACTCGAATGTCATCTGCAAATGTTGTTCTTGAGTTTGAATGTCAGAAGTATATACTAATATGTCATCAAAGAATACCAATATGAACCTCCTGAGATGTGGTCGAAATATATTGTTCATCAAGGTTTGGAATGTTGATGGTGCATTTGATAAACCAAATGACATTACTAAGAATTCATAATGCCCCCCGGGTGTCTGAAAAACTGTTTTTTCAGTATCCTCAGATCTAACCCATATTTGATGGTATCCTGACTTCAAATCCAATTTAGTAAATGCTCTCGTGCCAATTCATCTAACAATTCATCGATTGTAGGTATCAAAAATTTATAAGGAATTGTTGCCTTATTGAGCTCCCTATAATCTATACACATCCTCCAACCTCCACTTTTCTTTTTGACTAAGAGAACTGGACTGGAGAAAGGACTGTTACTGCGTTTTATAATCCCTGCTTCTAATAACTCACTCACAATCTTCTCGATTTCTGTCTTTTGGTAATGAGGATATCTGTATGGCCTTATATTTGTTGGTTGACTCCCCTCTCTCAATTTAATTGCGTGATCCTCAACTCTCGAAGGTGGTAGTTTGCTTGGAGACTCGAACAACTTCTCATAGGACTCAAGCAAAGCTGAAATCTGTGGTGCTATTATATGCTCATCCCCCTCAGCAGTTTCGTCAATAAATTCCACCCAATATCCCTCTTTTTCTGCCAATAATTCCTTGATTAAATGCTTAAAAGAAATTATATACTTCGACAGAGCTGGACTACCCGTAAGGGTTATGAGTTTTCCTTCTTGATGATATTGCAAAATCAAAGTCTGAAAATTGATGTTGATATCACCTAACTTCTCCAACCAATCAACTCCCAAAATAATGTCTACCCCCTTTAACTCAAACGGGTAAAAATGTTCGCAAATCTCAATCACCTGCACCTTAATTGGTATCAGAAGCCCTAAGCTGTCCTTTAACCTCTAAGCTGTCCTACATCAGTTGGTATCAGATCTTCAAGATACTGCACGTTTCTTGTCGTAAAATTGTTTATAGTCATGGTAACCAATGCTGAATTAAGTTCCATATTTGATGCCTTTGAGCGCAAGCATGAAACTACAACTGAAACAGTTTCAAAACTTGTAGAAGACATGCAAGGCATGAAAACCTCCATAAACGTTATGGAAGCAAAGTTTGAATCCAAACTGGATGAGCTACATACAACAATTACATGGCTAACAAATCTGAGCTTAGGCAAGCAACCAATGGAAGCATCCAGCAGCCAACCCATGCTCAATACTCAATCTGTCACTTCAGCCCAGAATTTTCAACAACCCTTACCGACTGTCCAGACCTTTCATCAACCTATATCCACTGCTTAGACTATTCAACAAACCCAACAGCTTCTGCAAGATGGAGTGAGTGCCCAGATTCTTCAACAAAATCAATTTTTCACGCAAGGACGAGGGCAATACCAGGCACAAGACGCAGCTGGTGATATCACCAAGTGAGTTAAGACTGATGTTCCAGACTTTGAGGGACAATTGGATGGTACAAAATTCAGTGATTGGATTGATTCCCTTGAGACATAGTTTAGTTGGTATGATATGTCAGATGATCGGAAGGTTAGATTTGCAAGGATGAAACTCATTGGACTAGCGAAGGTTTGGTGGCGTGGGGTTGAACATGATATAGAGAGGATACAACCAGTACAAAGTATCAGTTGGCCTGAGATGAAGGCAAAACTTTTTGAAAAGTATATGCCAACCAATTATCTTCTAAAGATGCGTGAATCAGATTATGTTTTACGCCAAAGCATTGAGTATGTGCAGAAATTTAAAGAGCTAAAGATTCGTGGTCAGATTATAGAGGACTCTAGCCAAGCACTTGATCGATTCAAGACTGGTTTAAGGGCTGATATTCGAAGAGGTTTGTTGGGAAAAGATTTGTACAGAGTGGAACAAGCAGCCCAGGTAGCTTTGGAGATAAAAGAAGACTTGCACTACACAATTGCAAGAAAAGTTGGCTTTCAAGGTGGGAAGACAGCTGCAAGAAGGAGCAATGATGTAAACAAAAGCACAAGAGCAGCCCCACAACAACTTCCTAATCGTTCTTACAATCTGAGGTCACCTTCTAATGCAGCACAAAACAGAAGCAGAGATGATAAAGGGCCTGTTTGTTTTAAATGTGGAGAACGAGGCCATATGGGTTACCAATGTCCTAGAAAGAATAACTTATATGTGGGAGTTATGCAAGAGGAAGAGGAGCAACAACCAGACTTGGAGGAGAAGACTAAAAACTATGGGATTTATACACGCGACGACTTGGTAGATGACGATGAAGTAGACACTTCTGTTTTGTCCATCATGCGACGAATTCTTACAGTCCCTAAGGTGGAAGATGAGGATTGGATACATACTTGTTGGACCCCAAACTTTTCTTAGAAGACTAGAACTAATAAATGAGAAATGTGGAGATCGAAATGAGGAGAATTAAGGTGAGAATTAGA